>WBMV01004981.1:1127339-1197942 GCA_013396655.1 Campylorhamphus procurvoides
AAAAGAAAAGAAAAGAAAAGAAAAGAAAAGAAAAGAAAAGAAAAGAAAAGAAAAGAAAAGAAAAGAAAAGAAAAGAAAAGAAAAGAAAAGAAAAGAAAACCGGAGGCTTTGTCTCTTTCAAAGAATTTCAGAAAGCAGCTGAAATTTATAGCAAGATTGTACATGGTAAGTTAGTTTGTAATATTTCTTATTTATTTATGCTTTACCTAGCCTATATTTAACTAACAGATCATAGAAGAAGAGAAAAAGAAAGGAAAGAAAGTTAAACTTGAAATTATTAGAAACCCAGAGGCTGCAGCTCTTTCACAGAAGTGTCTGTTTCTTCTGAAAAGAAAAATAAAGCGAAACATTTTGGGTTTTCCTGAAGAGGGAACTAACCTGATGAAAGAAGGAGGGCACATGTTATTTTCAAATTGTGTTTTCCCTTGGCAGTTTGCAGAACAGATTATTCTATGAGTAAAGATGCCATTTAACAGGAAAAAATCAAGAAGGCAGCTGCCTTTCTGCTTGTCACTGCCTTGCTGAGCAACCCATTCTCACACTACTTTCACTGCACTTCTATCCAGATAGCAGCTCAAATAGGTATAGCACTGTGTTTATTGTATAGTCAAGCATGAGTGCTAAATGATGACCACTAAAATAAAAGGAAAATAGATCCACGCAGTCATGGGTGTCAGTTATTTTTTAATACACACACTGATTTAGTCCAGTTTCAAACTTGGGTACTTCAGTTCAGTGCCTAAGTTTAAGGAGAATAAATCAAAGCAGAGCAGAAAGCCAGAGATGAGACAGGAGGAGGAAGAGGTGTAAAAGGTTTGTACTCAGCAGGGGTGTGCAGGGAGGCACCGTGTGTCAGCTGTCAGTCCCGAATGGGGACTTGTGGAGGCAACCCTGAACCTCTACATGCTGGGTGATGGGTGATCGCCCCAGGGCCACTGCAAAGCTGCAGCAATGCCAAGCTCCAAGTTACAACCTCACACAGAGAAGGGTCATTCCAGAGATGTGGGAAGGTGGGCTTGAGCTGCTGGGACTAGATCACCAGCTGAGCACAAGGCTTCCGTGCTGTGAAGTGCTGGGGTCTCACTGCACATAGCCATCAGGAGAGCCATGGTACCGCTCGCAGCCCCAGCACATGTGGGAGGACCAGCGGAGAGGAGGGCATGAAGAAATGTCCAAGGTTACACACACCATTTCCTGCTGCCAACAGGAAGCCACTTGCTTTTCAGGTCAGCGGATGGCAATAGTCAGAGGTAGCTAATGTATGCCTTTTGAATGCCCTCCTGTAGCTGGGCTTCTTGGATGGTGCATCAGAGTAACATCCAGTAGCAGCTTGGATTGCCTGAGACACTTATTTCATTACTAAAGAAACCTACTTACTCTGTGCCTACACTATCACAGAATTGCAAGGAAAGTGGTATTTATATAGTACTAGTGACTTTAAAGTGCAAATAGAACTATCCCCTATTACCAATGAATCCGTTTGACATTTGTGTTGGTGACACTGTTCTCTTTTTGACTTCATAGAATAATAGAATTGTTTAGATTGGTAAACATCCTTAAGCTCTTCAAGTTCAACTCTTCCTTCCCATTGTACATAGAACACAGTTTCAGCTCCTGCCTTGCATTGTCTTCTGCCAGCAGTTGGAAAAGTGTTGCAGAGTAAGCATTTAATTCATTTTGATCAAATTCTGCACCTTGTATCTTCAATCAAAGTGAAAGTACTTATCCAGATGCAGTGTTCAGTAATCAGTAGGGATAATGCACAAGCAATCTATCAGTGCTTAGAGCTGTTCTCTGTGAGCCTGTTCACAGCCCTAAATTGCTTATCATAGTCAGAATTGATGCATTACATTTTGTCCCCAACTTTTCTAAAAAATAATGGAGTAATTTCTGGAATTATTCCAATATGCCAGACATGTAACTAGTTCTGAATCAAGGTCGTATTGTATAGTTAGGGTTGGAATATTTTGCTGTCACATAAAACAATGACTGCATTCCCTCTGCAGCCTTGGTTGGAGACAAATGGCACACCCGTCCGTCCAAGGTTCTGCATGCACTGATACACACCAGAGCTCATTTCTCAACTCACCGCTTACACTACAGTATTTTTTTCCATTGAAATTCCCACTGAAGGGGAAAAAAATGCAGGATCCTACATTTTGTAAACCTTTATGGGCAGGAGGAGTTAGGTGAGGACTTCTCTCTTCCCTACCAGTATGGCTACTAATTAACATCCATAAAGACTTAATGGCTTAATTTTTATACAAATTTGGATACAGTCTTTTGAAAGCTATGCATTGGGCAGCAGGCTATTGTTCAGTTCCCAGCTGGACTGAGTAACAAAAGTGCTGACAAAAAGGGCTTCTATGGCAAACACTACTTTGTCCAAAATTAAAAAAATATTAATCAGACATTCCAAATGTAGGAAGCCTGCCATGTGAGGTAAGGCTGAGAGACCTGGGTTTGTTCAGCCTTGAGTAAAGAAGGCTTAGGGGAGACCTTGTCACCATGTTCCAGTATTTACAAGGAGGTTACAAAGAAATACAATCCCTTTTTACAAGAAGTTGCATGGAAAGGACAAGGAATAATGTATACAAATAATTCCTGGGGAGATTCTGATTGAACACAAGACAACAATTTTTCGCAATGAGAACAATCATCCAAATGAATACTATCCGCGGAGAAGTGATGGATTTCCTAACACTGAACACTTTCAAGACTTGCCTAGACATTATGCTGTGCTATCTGGTCTAGGCTGTGCTAATGTTTAGAAAGGTCAGACCAGAAGATCCTCAAGGACCCTTACAACCTGGTATCATATGATTCTATGATTTCATCTCCTTTTTTCAAGTTTTAGCAATTTGGATATAGATGTATTTCATTCTGTGGGGCTCTGCTTTAAATATGCAGGACTAGGTTCATAACACTTAAGTATATGCACACATACACATGCGCATCTGCCAGAGTTCACATGAAAGTCACATGGATTATTCGGCTCAGCCCTGCCATGCAAGATTGCCCACATGAAGATCACCATGCTACTGCAACTCCTACTCTGTACTCAGGACCAGACACCCCATGATCTCCCAGCTCTAAGCAGGTGGTTGACAAGATCTTATGGCTTCTCCATTATGAGACAGGGAATGTTCTGCCACCCACCTGGAGAGATTTCCCACTGTCCCATCCTGTAATATGTGGAACTAGAGCAGATAATTGCTCCATTTTGCAAATTATGAAGCTGAAACCATTAAATAATTTATCTCATTATTTTATGTAGTGTTTTTTCCCTTTCTGTGGTTAGTAGCTGTAAATCATAATAATGTACAAGATAAAAGTGCATTTGCAAAATTCTTGAATTATCCAGGGATGAAAATCCAGCTCTCTGCTCAGTTTCTTTGCTGGATTCAGTTTTAAGCAGCATAAATAATCAGGTCTTGCAAAAGCACAGAATATGCCAATAACATTTCAGGTGTATAAATCTGTCTTGTCCTGTCCTTCATCTATTACAAATTTAACAGAAGAATGCAGTAATAAATTTCATTAGATTTCCTTCATATCTGAGCCAAACTGTGAACAGCAACAAAAAGTCACTGAGTGGCTTTTCAGGCCTGTATTTTTACAGAGCTGGAAGTTGCTGCAAAAAATCATAAATGTCCTCTTGTTTTTGAGTTTATTTGCCATAGCTTAGTACTAGCAACTAGTAAAGAGATACTAGTGTTTGCAACCGGATATGCATCTGTGTATCTAAAGGGTTTATTGCACTTTCAATTATGAAATTTGTATGCATGTTGGCAAATGTACGTGTGCACACGTGTATGTATATGACTGTGTACACATAAAGCACAGCCTTACAAAATACAAGTGCATCTACATCCAAATGGGTAAAACTCCAATCTTCTCTATAGCCATAGTATAAATAGCTAAATCCTCAGTACTCTGAATTCTGAAAATAGGTCTCACCGGAATCAATACAAAGAAGGAATTGTTTCATCAGGCTTCATTGCATATTTGAAGTAACAGATGAATCAAAGCAGACTTTGCAATTATAATTCTTTGATCTTCTCCTTTAAAACAAATTATGACAGCTGAAGGAAAGATCCCATGACATGTGCCATTAATAGTGCATTGGGGACAGCATGAAACATGAAATAAGAAAAGCACTAAAACAAAGGTGTTAAGTTTTTTAAAATTGTTACAAGAAGACAGATGGATCATTACTTGGGAAAAGCCCTCTGTTCTGTAGTTCTGTGCTGCAGGATTTATCAGCTCTGGGTAGAGAGACGCCTTACTTACCAGCTGCAAGACATTTATCCCCATAACACAGCCCTACTCCACGTTCTTATTCCTAGTCTGATGTGGCAGTCTGCTGCATTTTCCAGTAGAGCCCTGGCTCCTCTGCTGACATTACTAACTAACAAATGTTTTCTGGGAGACGAAGCTGATGTGAGGCATTTTGAGTGGCTCTCTCTCTCTCTAAGGTTTTCTTCCGGTTTAGCTGGAATGCAGAGAGATTCACAAACCATATGCCTTGTAGTAAACTGCAGAGAAGCCTTTTATAGAATGCTTTATGGGTGGAAGACACCTGTCTCTTCTGACAATTTGGTATGAAAACAAACACTTTTACCCAGTAATTCAGTAACCTTGGATATGTGGTCTCTTATACTTTACTATCTGGAATAAGTGAAGTGTCTGTTCATCCTCTTGCTTCAAACTCAGTTAAACTCTTGTTAAACAAAATGTTTTCGCGATGACTGCATCCAATTTGATGCTTGCGTGATATCTGGGAGGAAATGGGATGTGAAGGAAACTACCATTAATTTTCAAACAAAATTAAATGTAGCGTAAAACTTCCAGCAATATCTGGGAATTTTTTCAAACACTGACTCAAGAGATAAAAATGCAATTGCCATCAGAGGCTTTTTTCTTTCCTCTAAACTATGCTGGCACAATCTGCTGCTACTGCAGGAAACCAGTAGGAAGAGACAAGGTGCTGTATACTTCAGACTCGGCTGTGATGTTTTAATTCCCATACCATCAAGCAGAGGTTTGGGTAAGATGGAGCAGGAGATATCCATGCAACACTGTTCACTCTTGAGAAAGGAATGTAAAACATTCAAAGACCCACGTTTTTATTTATGACTTATCTAAGAGCTCAGGGAGACTTCGAGCAAGTGATTGATATAAATTGGCCAGCTAAGTGTGAAACAATGAAGCTGAATGTGAACAAGGGTATTTTATCTGATTGTCAAGAACATGCACAACACAGTGCAATCTCTTTGGTAAGCAAATCGTAAAACTCCTAATCAAAGAGTATGACAATGGTAATGGGATAAATAACTGCATAATGGCAGTATTTATCTAAGAAATTAGATTCTTTCAAACAGCATGAAGCTCTACAAAGCAGTCACATATCAGAAACCCTTAGATGCATCACAAGTGGCAATAAAGATAAAAATCTACCTTTAACTGGGAAAAAAATAAAAAAGTTCAGAATAATTATGTCTTTGATGGCATCTGTCCCCATGAATAATTGTTTTGTTCTTCAGTGTGGAAAGGACTGAGATTCTCCCATTCTTCCCCTGTGTAGTAGATTTTTTCACTCTAACCATCCAGAAGAACCCATCAATCTGCTATCACAACCTGCTCACCATTTTCTCAAGCATGCAAAGTTAGGGAGCTGGAATGAACATAAACTGGTACATAACTCATTATGCCTTTCCCAATCAGCATTAATTGTTATACTTTCCTGCTTTTCCACAAAATAAAAAGGACTAAAACAATTTCTTTTTTGAAACAAGAATGATTTAAGCTTTTTGTTCTAGAAACAATTCAGTTTTATATCCAGCATTCACTGAAGGGCATATATGACATGTCTTGGCATATATGACTTGTCTTACCATATCAAGATGTCATTTTACTATTGATATTTTCTTTTTAATTTGTTTTGTGGAGGCATTTAAAACTTCCTAAGCACTTTCAAATCACAGATTGGTTACTGTAGAATAACAGGGGCCTAAGAACAATAGCAGATGCAAAGAAGAAACACAAATGAGAAACAGAAACAGGGTAGAACTTTGTTCTTGTATCTCTTTTCACAATACTCTGGTACCATTCTATCAACCCTTTGCTGTGGCCCATCTTTTGCTGCTCATGCACATTGCTGTAAGAGTTCTGACTTTGGTGACAGTTTCCAGCACCATGGCAATCTTCTATTTCAACTTCAGCAAAGCAGCCTCTCTCTAATATGCTACTCCCACTACATCCTTCTGGAAATGTTTTTCTCTGCAGCATGCACGTCCCTTTCCAGAGCTTCTCTTGATGCTACAGAGGAAGTCTGGGGCTCACTGTCCATGGTCAGAGCCTTCCAACCTACAGAGTGCGTCTCTGGGTGTATCCACTGTCTAGGCCTGCAATCAAGTCTTCCTGCAAAGACCTGGGGTGGTGGGAACCACTTGAGGACCTAAAGCAGATGGTAACAAGTTTGAGTACCTGTAAAAGCCACACTAATACAAGCTGCCTTTGGTAAGGCAAGATTCGTCCCATTCCCATCATCTTTTGTCTGCTCTGCAGTAAATCATATCCCACTGAAAATTAATCTGCTTGAAAAATTAATTCTGTTTCCAAATACTTCCATCCTTCTCTGCATCTGAGTCTGTATTCTATATTCTGTATGCACCAGCACTGACATGGAGCAGGACACAATTTTGGTCTCAGTGGTGTGGGGGAGAATAAGTCCCTTTTTCAGCTGACTTTAACAGGTTTTGTGACTGCGTCCTGAGCTGGGCAGGCACAGTTGGCCAGTCTTCTGGCACTACTTTCTCATTTAGACTTTCTTGGAAGTTATTTTCTCTGTGTGTAACATCCAAGTCCTCTTTTTCACTACTCCATGTAAATATCCACACTGTATCATGCATGCAGGATAGCAGAAAGACAGGAAAAAGTGCTTGAGGAGACACACGAACACTGCTGTGTCCCTTGTTACTCCCTCAGGCAGCTATCCATGGCGTGCAGCCATGTCATGACTGCAGTCATTATTCACTACATTTCAAAGAACAGCTTCTATAAACAGAAGTGGATTTTCAGTTCTACTGAACCATTTACACTAAAGGAAGCCACAAGTATGAGTTATGGAAAATGTGGCATGCATTCTTTTTGTAGCTGGCCATTTAGTTCACAGCAAATGTATTTCCAGTCCTTGATTAGATATTCTAGCCTTCCCATAGGAATGAAGGAAGGAAAGACTTTGTAGTAAGAGACGTAACTGAGATATGGAAATGTTTCATATTCTTTCTTTGCAAGACCTTCTTTCATTTTAAATTAGTGAGATTCCTTCTCATCAAACCAAAGAGAAAAGTAAGAGCTGTCTTTTCGCATATTGTCTTTTTTCCATCTAAGTCACTGATGTTTTAGTAAAATTTGTATGTGTTATATTTCTGTCAAGAAACTGTGGGCTTGGAAGTATGTCAAGACTAAACAAATTCACATGAAACACGGACACAATAACTTGTTTGTGAATGGAAACTTCTCTACAAATATTTGTACTAACTAAACTAACACCAAACACACCAGCATTTGCAGAAAAAATAAACAAATATAAAAAGTTAAGCAATAAAGTTAGTGCAAGGAGTAAGTAGAATTTATTGGCTGTTATATTTCCATATATAGAGATAAATGTTTGAAATAATCAAAAAAAAATTTATGTTCCATGGTTTGAGTAAACATCATCAAAAGAGAAGACTTGTTCTAGTTCCATTTTTGCAACTCACTTTTGAAAGAGCAGGTTGAATAACTTGCTTCTCTAAAAGAAAATAGCATAGAATAATAGAATCATTTGCATTGAAAGTGATCTTAAAGATCATCTACTTCCAATGCCCCTGCCATGGGCAGGGACACCTTCCAGTAAACAAGGCTGCTCAGGGCCCCATATAACTTGAACACTTCCAGGGCTGGGGCTTCCACAACTTCTCTGGGAAATCTGTTTCAGTGCCTCACCACCCTTGTTTCCTCATAGGAAAATTCTTTTCCTAATATCTAATCTAAACCCACCCTCTTTCAGTTTGAAGCCATGACCCCTTGTCCTGTCATAGCATACCCCTGAAAAATTTTCTCTCCCCCTTTCTTGCAGGCTCTCTTTAGGTACTGGAAGGCTGCTCTAAGGTCTCCCTGCAGCCTTCTCTTCTCCAGGCCGAACAACTCCAACTTCATGGTTCTTCTCTGTACCCACTCCAACAGGTCCATGTCTTTCTTATGGTTGGAGCCCCAGACCTAAATGCAGTACTCCAGGCTGGATCTCACAAGAGTAGAGACCCCACCTGAAGGTGGGATATATGGATGGTATTGATCTGCTTTAGGTGAAAGATGCTGCTAGGCTAATATAAGTATTATAAAAACCTGTTGTTTTTCCTTTCTGGTTGGTAGAGGAGCGTAACACTACCAAGTTAATAATCATTACTGATACTGTTAACTTCTTTCTTTCTGTATAGTGTGTGGGAAACAGTGAGGACAAAAATAAGATGTCTTAATTTTCCTTTAACTGAACACATTTGACTTTGAAGGCCTTTTTTAGTTACTGAATATCAGCAATGTTAAGTGCCTGTGAAAAGATGTAGCAGACAGAATTCAGTGTACAGTGAAGCATAACAGTGTCAGATGATGTCATTTTTCCTAATTTTTCCTTGAAAAAATATGATACCTGTAAACAACATTTTAAGAAAGCAGGCACTTCTATTTTTAGAATAGTGTTTGCTTTTCCTTTTTTTGCCTTCTCACTTTTGCTCTCCTTTAAAATCCCGGAAAACAATTTCCTCCGTAAATGCTGTAATATTCCATTTCACAAACACTGATTTTTGTCCCTCATGTTTTGACTACAGCCCAAACTGGCATGGCTTGATGTGTTTAATAGGAACAAAATCCTCAACTTCATTACCACCTACTCCTGTCATGCCAGAACATGTTTATTTCTGTATAGCACTATCCACAGATATCTGTGCATCACTGGGAATAATAGCTGTTCAATTGCTGCCATACACTCAGCCAAGTGGAAGCAAAATTGGATCTTCTCTGAAAAACCTGAGAATAGGAATGAACAGACTCCTCCAAACCAAATTGTTGAAAAGATACTTTGTGACTTCAGCAGGCCTTGGGTCACATTCTGTTATTGGCAAACACAAGTATTAAGAATAATCTGAACATCTTCACTTAAAGGTTGCATATTTTTTTTACGCTTCTGCATTTAGAAAAACTGTAATTGGTGTTAATTTTAGCAACAATAAACCATGCGTACAACAGCACAGAAGAGAGCCTAACATTTCTTCTTTTCTGTGCTAGTGGATCTACACCCTGTCCTTGCCTGTGCCTGGAAGGAACTGGAAGAGATGCGATGAAATCAATGTTAGTATCCCAGAGGTATAGCTGAATTACATCAACAGAATTAGCAGAATTTCATTGTTATTCTAGTAAGCAGAGCACCTAGATTAAATGGATGTGCAGAAAGATCAGGAATTGCATGAAAACTGGCATCGAGCACAGGTCTGTGACAGAAAAGGAGCTCAAGCGGGTAAGGAGGATGGGACAGAGCTGTCCAGTCTTGAATGCAGAGGCACAAACCTGCTGCTTTAGTGGGGCAGCTGCTAAAGAGGAGATCCAGTGTGAATAAATTCACCACAAACTTAATCCCTAAACAAACTGGGGGGACGGGATCTGCCCCCAGAAGTCTCCAGAGCTGACTCCGCATTTAATGTTCAGGGAACCAGGGAGCACTGTTCAACTAAGTGCTTAGAATGATAAGAACAGGTTAAAACTCAAAGTTACAAAGAATTGATCCCAAAGCATCCCTATACCTCCCTAGACTTCCTAGTCTGCTTTCATGACATTCAGCAGTCTTATGGGGAAATAGAGTAAATTTATATTCATAAATCCCTGTTGGATAAAACCGGAGCTAATGGATGATTTTTTTTTAATTTGGAAAATGTTAATTTTAGATAATCAAAAATTTCTGAGGGAGAATTAATACAATGGTTCCCTGGCCACTGGCCTGGTAAAATCTGGTAAACTCAGCAATCTTGCTGTGGAAAATCTATTTTTTTTATTTTTTCACCCTCAAATTTTTTCAGAGTTTTGGTGGGAACGGACCTTTTATTTTCTGTAAAATACTGTCTGTATATGATTATCAATTACAGCATATCAGGCAAGTGGCCTTTTGTGGTGAACATTAACTTTTTATATTACTTTGACCTTCTTTAGACTGGACAAACATTTTTACTTTTGATCTCCCAATCATTTAAAAGATCAGGACACAGATAATTTAGAAGAATTAAGGAGTTCAAGTATAGGATTTTTACAACATTGCCTTTATCCTATTGATTAGTTCTGTTCATCCCCATAATATAGTAGGTGCAGCTAGGCAAACATAGAGAAATTGCTCTTTCCTTTCAAGAGGAATGTCAAAACAATAAATAGATTAGTCATACCAACTGTATTGATTTGTGACAGGCTTGATGTATGCAATCATTTGGGATTCAAACATTTATCTGTGGGGAAGAAAACCACCATTTTTATTTGCTGCATTGAGGTTCACTGGGAGAAAATGCTGTTAGGCATCTCAAAATTCTGTGCACAATGGTAAGCTTTTAAATGCAATGAGATATCCGCAGTACATTTCCATATTAATCAATAAAATGAAAGGCAAAAATCAATTTTGTCTGTGCAACTGTGTGTGACACCTCCTTAAGAGCTGTTCCATTGGGATGGATTCATGCCAGCAAAGATGGTCATAGGTTGATTGTTTATTCATGGCAAGGAAAGACATAAAGCCATCTTACTGACAAAGTAGCAGGAAAGATGTTACTCATAGGATGTCTGTTCAAAAACCTGGCATTGATACCTGGGAAATTTCAGACCTTAATAGCAATTGTGGCTTCCCACATAAAATAGGAGCAAAGATTTTCTTTGACTCAGAGGAAATAAAAAGTGAGTTTACCAAAGGAACTGAGGATCATCCAGATATTCTCTGAAAAGATGGCAACAGTAAGAAATTTGCCATATAGTCTTGGAATTAGCAAGGTGTCTTTATTGTAAAATTAAGAAATTAAGAAAATGTGATTCTCTAGTTTGGTATTCTACATCTTCTGTACTGGAATAAGCAATGCAGCGTAACACATCCCCATGTCACCTGCAGTTTGGCTGGCCACTATTGCATACTCTGGTAAGTCTTCTAATTCGAGATTTTAGAATGGTAGACTGTGACTTGGGTCATATATTAAAGCTTACATTTATGACTTCATCTCCAATGCAGTATCCAACATGTTATTTCACTGTGGATTTATTCATAAATATAAACATTTTCTTTGGTGCTCTTTTCTAGTTCTTCCAAATATTCAGTGTGAGGTTTTCTGATGATTGCTAAACCAATGTTGTGGTAACATGAACTGAAAAGCTCAGTTTTGATTGACAGTTCAGAATCCTTGATTGCCTAAAAGATGTTAGAACTTATTTCTTTTTTTCTTATGCTCGTGACTGGATTCCATTTTACTGCTCAGTCATTCTCTATCATGAGGTCCTTCTCAGATTTTCTAGGATAGTCTTCATCTTCACTCCCCTGTACAGTAATACCAGTGTGCTTTTTCACCTTACTGTTTACCCCTGGTCGCAGATTGTTTATGAAAAGGTAACAACAGGAAAGTCTTATTAGGCATGGCATCCTGTGGAATGTGTTAAAAATACCTTTGGAAGAAAAGTTAACCCAGTCTAAGCTTTCAACAATGAACTCAGACTGCAAGCTTGACTTCAGATAGGTAAAATGAATTGAAGCCCAACCACAGAACCACAGGAAAACTCTGTGTTAGGAAGGGCCTTGTGGAGACCTTCCTTCAGTTGAAGGCAGGGTCCTAGGTTAGGTTTTTCAGGACTTTGCCAAGGCAAGTCTGAATATTTTCAGCAGAAAGATTCCATCACATCCTTGGCTGACCTATTCCAGGGTTTAATTTTTCAAGTGATGGTTTTTTTTCTTATTCATAAAAAGAAACCTATGCCCATTTTGTCTTCTGCTGCCATTTCATGGGAAGGTATGTTCCCTAACTTCTCTTCTTCCCTACCCTTTAGGCACTGAAGACTGATGACTCCCCTAAGCCTACCTTTTGTAAGCCGAACAAACCTGGTTCGTTTAGCCTTTCTTTATTTCTCCAACATTCTCACCATCTAGATGGGCATCCACTGGACCCTTTTAACCCAAAGAATGACTGGAAATTAACTGATAATCTTACTGCAGCACTGAAGTTGCTTTACATACATCGGCAGACAGAGACTGTGAAATAATACAAATTATTCAAGGAAAAGAAAAAAATAGAATGGGAACCAATCTCCTTCTGTAAGACAGTAAAGTGCCAATAAGGATGTAAGTCTGTTAGGTTTAAACTTACTAGTAGAAAGATTATGAAAGATGGAGAAAAACTTTTTACAAGGGCATACAGTGACAGGGCAAGGGAAATGGCTTCAAACTGAAAGAGAGTAGTTTTAGATTAGAAATTAGGAGGAAATTCTTTACCATGAGGGTGGTGAACCTGTGAAACAGGTTGCCCAGAGAAGTGGTGGATGCCCCATTCCTGGCAGTGTTCAAGGCCAGGCTGGATCGGGCTTGAGCAACTTGGTCAAGTGAAAGGTGGCCCTGCCCATGATATGTAGGTTGGAATTAGATGATCTTTAATGTCCCTTCCAACCCAAGCCATTCATGATATGATTCTATGCTATGCATATACTAATGCTGTTAAAGGGTGAAAGTATTCTTGAAATAACCAAAAGTTTCTTGAAACAAACTTCTTATAAAAGCAAAATACATGTCAATTTTCAAGAAGAGATAACAGGCAGCTCATTAATTATGTTTTCAAAAATGTACCATAAATTCTGTCAAGTCTGGAAAAACCTCTACTGCACAAAATTTAGAAACATGAGTAGGGAAGAAAATATAAAAACAGCGTAGAAAATATATTCACTGTAAATTCTGAATATGAGGAGACACTTGAAAAAATATGTCAGGACTGACATGGGAAATATGAATTATAAATCAGTTGTGATGAAGGGGATAAGGAAATCAGATGCATCAAGGGAATCGAGGTAGTTTTCTGAGTCAGACATACAGGCCAAAAAGGACCTCTACAAAACAACACTAATGAGACCCAGCTGCAAAGTTTAAATAGTTCTAGACACCACAATACCAGAAAACTCTTTTAAAGGGAAATAAAGAAACCAGGAAAAGACCTGAGAAAATCACTTATGCAAACAGGGTAAGAAAAATAGCATGAAAGCATGACCTAACACAAACTAAAGGACCTGGTAAGTGTCTACATATATCTGAGGGATGTAAAACAAAGAAAAGAGTGGAACTGTATGAGATTATGTGAAGTAGCTTATTAGAAACAGTTGAGTTAAATTAAGCAGAAGAAAAAATACACCACATAACTGGACAAATATTCTGATAGTGATGTATAGTAGAAAATGAAATAGCTTCTGTAAAAAAAGGGGGAAGAATGTAACAAAGCTATTTTAAAATTTGTCTGCACAGGTCTCTAGGGAATTTATACCATGGGCAGTAATTCTGCATGGGCAGTGGAATGGCTGTAAAGATCTTTGAGATTCTAATGTCTGGACTGTACCAAGATAATGCAAGCTATATACCCAGGAGATTTTTATTGAGGAAAGGATGCATTAAACAGGAATATTCAGGCTATGATTTGTTGTCTTCAACATTTAACCCTATCTCATCAAGAAAGTGTCAGAAAGATGGACTTTTCTCAGTATTCCAAACTCTACCTATCTTAAAATAATTATGCAGATTAGTCCATGCTCATACAAATTTAATTTAACTATAGCAGATAGCACACAGTCATGCACCACTGGGAGTTCTTTTATTTACTAACATTTTCTGTGGCATCTCTTGGTGTATGAAAAGAGTAATAAGACAAAGATTAAAAAATGTATTACATTTTATTAATGGATGCATGTCAAACATTTAGACAGAATCCTCAACATTTAGCAACAACTACAAGTTCAGTTCAGAAGAATATCTTGCATTCAGCTACTATAGGATAGTGGAAGAATGAGAACAGTAGACAAGGATTACCATTTTGCCTAGTCCTTGCTATTTCCTTTTTGCGTACATGAACAAAAGCAACATATAATCTAATAACAGTGTACTAAATTGTTTAGACTTGCCCAAAATTGTAGAAAGACAAAGAAGAAAATATTTTTTGTATAGTCATTTTTTTCAATACATGAAGGAAAAATGCATGCTATGTGAAATGCTCCAAAAAAGATCTGGTGAAATTGCAGTTCACCAAACAAAATTAACTTTGTTTCTTTCAGATGCAAAAAGATGACAACTTTGTGTCAATAACTTTTTCATACATATATTGTACATGATGTTAAACTAATTTCTTGGGTTATTCTACATAAAAGAGGCACATACCAACCTAGCAGGAGTGATAAAAAATTCTCCATTATTAGACAACTGGGTATGGAAAACTTTTGTTTATTCATATTGTTGACAATTATTTTTTTCCTCTTTTTGAAGGAAGAGTAAGTCATGCTGTCATGAATGAACATGGCTACATAGCTGATCAGAAACATCAAAACCCATATTTTAATTCTTAATTTGCAAACTCTCATAACTGAAATTAATTATAGATAATAAAAAAGTAGCTCTGATTATCTACATGCATTTTTAAACTTAGCCTTTTTAATTAGTTGCAATTAACGTGGCAGGGACAATTATGGATTCTAGAACTTATGAGGTACTTTTATTCCATCATCCTTCAGACACCAGCCCTACAAAAAGACCGCAGAAAACTGGTATTGCCCCTTCTTAACTATGTGTCTTAAATGCTAAGATAGAAACTGCCCTTTCTGTCCAGATGAGTAGCTAACTATTTCATAGAAATAGCTTTGAAAGGACAGCTATTGGGCACCTAAGAATAGGAGAGGTAGTTAGAGTGTTTTTCCAGCAGGTAAAATTTGGAGCCTCTTCACAGCAGGAAAAGGAATTGAAATGTAGTCTTCCACATCTTGGTTGTACTGTGTAAAGGTAGGCACCTTCAGGACTGTGTCCTTCTCCACTACTCCTTTGAAGAACTCCATGCTCTGGGAAGATCTACAGGAATTATAAACTCAGAAAGGATGAGAGGGTGAATGGACTCCTGTTGGACTTCCATTGTGACAGTTCGTTGGGGAAGTGCATGCAGACAACACACACACACAAGGACAGCTCTTGAACAATCTCCCTTGAACCATAGCCTGGACCTGAAAACCATCCAGACACTGCATGCCAATTTAAACCCTTCTCTGAGTGTTCAGCTTAAACCTTGGGTCTTTCCTGCTGCTGCTCTTGTACTTGCCAGATCATCCATCAGCTTGAAGTCTGCTAGCAGGACATTATACACACACACACAGAGAATACTCTGCACAACCACACTATTATTCTCAACCAGAAAACAGTTAAGAATAGAATTTGATAAGGATATAGAGCAAACTGCAGTGATCAGGCAGCCGAGAAGTTTGCTGACCAACAGTGTTTCCAGATGACCTCTTTCATATGTTCTCTTCTCCCAGTTTCCCGATGCTTCTTCCTCACTTCACCTTAATCCATCTCTTTCTTTGTCCTTGTTTTCTCTCATGTAAACAACCCACCCCAGGTACCTTTTCCCCATTGCTCCCTGTTTTGTTCAGCTGCCTATGCTGACACTTTTTACCTCCAGAAAAATTTCACCCCACATCCATCAGTTTCTCATTTTTTTCCCTGCATACCTTCACAGAGAATCTTAACTGGATAATGGTAACTGAATATCCAAATAAGGAATATTGAGATCGCTTTTGCACATGCACAGACATGAGTTTTAAGAGAAGTATCTTCTCCCACCAAAAGGAGGAAAAGGTAGGATGTAGAAAATCATAATGCTACTATGCCAAAGCATATGTAGTCCTTAATGATAGAGAGGAAATCTGTCAATTTAGCCTGACCAGAATAGACCCCTACACCATTATCACAAAATAATAATTTGAAAAGGGGACAATAGACCCAAAGGGAAAAAGCAGTTTTGGCATAACTGCTATGCCTTACTCCAATTTTCTTTCTCTAACCTCCTTTAAACGTGAGGTAGGGTTTTACATTCCTCTTTTTGAATTTTTTCAGTAAATCAGGATCTAGCAGTAAAAGTTTTGGCAGAGTGTTACAGGGATGTATTTCCACTGTTATTATATTTGTAAAAAGTCAATATGTACCCATATTTCACTTTTCAATTTCTCATTTTTAATTTGTTTCATTAGTTTACCATCTAATGCTCCAAAGATTTTATGACCACTCTATATACTATATTTAGTGTCAGGATGGAAAACTCCATAAGTTTTGCCTACCTGACATAGTAAATAAAATCCAAATGCCTGCTTCCCCTTGCCCTTGGTCAGAAGGTTGCAAAGCTACCAAATGATCCCTGCCTTGCAGCCCAGCATATCAACAGTTATATGCTTTTCCAAAACAGTCACTGCCCCTCTCAAGGTCAAAGTCACTGCAACAGGTTGCTCAGTCTGGTTACAACTGATTAGTCTGCAATCCATGGACTTGTCCACAGACAAATCCTTTGAAGTTTCCCAAATAAAAATTTATCCTTACATTCTTTCATCAGCAACTATGTAAATATGCACTTCATATTTCTCCATAAATAAGTGTAAGACCACATATATGAGACTAGAAAAAAGTAGAAAACTCCTAATAGTAAATTTAAGATAAGATCTTTCTCCTTTTTTTATTCCCAAAATAAAATATACCTTAGAATTTTGTAAAGGACATGCAATTTAGTATTTTACCTTTCTTCGTGTCCCTGAAGAAACAACATTTATAGACACTTCCTAGATGCTTTTCTCGATTTCCCTGGGGAAAGCTCAGCCACTACTGGAATCTCACTGATAATTTTGAAGTAGAAGAGCAATAGTGTGCATGAAAGGTAAAACTGATGTCACAGCCAAACTAACAGAGACCCAGAAAATGCCTTTCCTTATCAGCCTCCTGAGTCTTCCCTATCAGATCCTCCTTGCATTTTCTTGATGATAGAAAAGTGGCAAGAAAAAGGGGTCACTGATTGTTCTGACAAGAACTTTGTATTTCAATCTAATTTGGTGGGGGTTTTTTCACTTGTCAGATGTCTCATAGATCAGTGTCCTTGTCCCTGTTTCTTTTATTTCATTCTGGGAAACTGCCCTGAAGGAAACATAACATAAACAGAAGACATCACTTTTGGTATCAAGTCAAAAAGACAGCGGTTTGATGTAGTTCCAAGGAAACAGAGGCAAATTTTTGTCTATTTATACTGTTAGTCTATCCATTACTTTGCCTGGCGATGCCTGGGTTTCACAAAGCATTACCATATCTTGAAATTCATACAATTGTCTGAATGTTGAGTTTATACAATAAATCATTTAGGTTATACAATAAATCATTTAACATGGTGATCAGTTTTGTCCTGTGATTGTCAGTAAAGTGGCACTCATAAAACTTCAAAAAAAATAAATCTTTGAACTAAACTAAAAGTTTCTGCAGGATCTCTTTCTTATATATTGCTTCAAATGAAACAATGTCCTTCAAAATGCCAAATACCTATAGTATTTCTTGATGTGGACAAGAGAATACAAAACAGTTAAAGAGAGCTGCTGTGCTCGGCCAGCAGAAACATTTTGGGGTCCCTGGGACAACAGCCTAGGACTCCAGTAGACATGGGTGTTTGACTGCAATCAGGAAGGTCCCCACTGCTGTTCTGAGCAACACGTATCCAGGAGAGGTCGAGAACAGTGGCACTGACAGTGAATCTGGTGTGCCATATGCTCTGCACTTTCTCAGGACCATTTTGCAAGCCTGTGTCCTCAAGTGAGCAATTAGTCATGTTTATTGTTCCAAGTCCCTAACAAACCCACAACACAAGAATGACTTATCTAAACTGAGTTCCTGATCCACTCACCCTAGCTGGCAGCTAGATGACAGTTTTTTGCCAAATGCTATAGTATATGGAAAGGGAAGATATGTACTGAACATAAACAAAGCAGATCTTGAAAAATGCAAAAGAGGTAAAAATAAAAAATGTGCAGCTAAACAATACAGCCTAAGTATATTAACAACCTAGAAGACAGGCAGTCAATTAATCAATCAGTTTTCAGATTTTTATAGCACAAACAATAATCAAGCTTAATATCTACTATTTGAGCTGACTGAGAAATTATTAAACCCACACGGAGTTACAGAAACTAAAGTAGCCTTTCTTCCAGTTCAAGGGTCTGTTCTTGAGAATTAAGATTTCCACACTGAAGCATGTAAATTTTCTTAACTTCATTTCAAAATCTTTCCAGCTTCACATCTAATAATATTCACAACATTTTTAGGAGAAAAAAAAAAGGACTTGGAACAAGAGTGTTGTGTTTGTTGATACATGATTATAGATTCAAAGAGATACAATCTAGTAAGGACCATTACAACATTTTGACTGTCCTCTCATAAATCTCAGATCATTAAATTTCATCTGATTTTCACTATATTCAACCTAACAACTTCTGTTTCAGTCAATTGCACAGATCTGTATATTTTGTAGGTGTTCATATAGAACTGTGTGAGTGAATAATAAGGTTTAACAGTGGAGTGAGGGTTAGGTATGGCAAACAGGAGGATTCAACCTAATGAGCTGAAGAAATATTTTCCAAGGGAGCAATTCACCTTTAACACTGTGGGGTACTTCTTTCTAAAAATCAATGCTAAGGATGAAAAATTCTGTCTTAATTTAAATCCAAGGGCTAACTCAAAAAATTAGTAGATTGAAGCTAGTTAAATACAGTAGTGAATATATTCCCAAGGGGCCTGCACAATTGCAGTAATAAGACTATAATAAGTTCTTCAGGCTTCCCTCAGTCTAGGGCTGTCAGGTATCATCTGTATATGTTTGACTTAATGTTACAAGCAACATGATGGTTAGAGAAAAGCAGGAGGAAGAGCTCAGTCAGACAGAGGCTAAGAAAATCATTTTGGCATTCATAGAAGTGGCACTTCCTCATCCTCTTTGCTCCACTGAGCTTGTAGTACTCCTACCAGAAGGAAACAGGAGTAACCCAAGAGCCTGGTCACTGCTAAATCAGCCATGGCCCCACACAGCTGCTGAAACTGATGGCAAAAATGAGTGCTCAAACAACATTAGTTTTCCATTTGTGTAAGAACTCATCTAGTCTGAGCTGATCCCTGAAATGAACCTTAACTGGAAGCACAACTTGTGTCAGCCTCAGAAATAATGTTGCAGGAAGAACCAGTTTTACTTCAGCCCTTAAAGCATCTCACATCACAGCATTTAATCTATTTTTCAGACTCTTCCTCTTCCCTCTATAGGCCCTAGATTAGCATTAGTCTTGTCCCACATTCTAACCCCAAAACGAAAATACAGACTGCTGATAAAAAGGTGTACCTGTCATCAGTAAAGGTGTGAATATTTCAGATTGTATTTTCCCTTAACCCATTGGTCCTTAGCCATATCCTTATAGATCTAAGTAAGTAAGAGATCACAAGGCTCTAATGTCAAGTATTATTGTTGGCTTTCAGCCTCACTGCTCCAGGCTAGCTTCTCCAAGGTATGGGTTATGAACAGCTGCCTGGAGTGATCCAGATTCGTTCCAAATCAGAGAAGGAGACAACAATTACAGAATATGGACAAGCAGGGATTTACTGCTTGATTTTGTTCTCTTCTCCTCTTTTCTCTTCATTTCATTTCCTTTCTATATAGCAATAGCATAAAGCTATAGCCCATGTGATTAAAATATAAACTTGACTCTAATCTTAACTTGAACCCAAGTTCTTGAACTCACCATCAGACTTATACCATACTATATCAAAGAAAGAAGCTCAACATAACAAAAACTCAGCTTTGGCAGTCAGGAATTGCCGACATTCCTCAGTCTCTGGCTACTTTAAGTACAAAGACTAGGCTTAAGGTTCAGAAAACGGAAGCTGATGAACTAAAGGATATCTTTCTAAAGATACAAACTGTCTAAGCCAGGAACAGATTTTTAATTTGCATCTCCTAGAGCTATTAATTTTTAAATTGAAAGCAGTTTCCTTGAGGAAGGGCTGTTCCTACAATTAAAGCTGTGGTTCTTGTTCAGTTAAGGGTGATGCACTTTTCTCTTCTGCCACATAGCTGAGATTTCACTTCAAGATTTACTCCAGAACTAGTGCCCAATGTCAGCAGAGGAAACAGCAAGTAGACTCAAGCCACTACCCATTCTCATGAGAGGTCTCCAGCAACTACCTGTTTACTGAACTCTGCTTCAGTGCAGTCCCTGATCCAA
The DNA here is from genome assembly GCA_013396655.1 of Campylorhamphus procurvoides. Taxonomy (NCBI): domain Eukaryota; kingdom Metazoa; phylum Chordata; class Aves; order Passeriformes; family Dendrocolaptidae; genus Campylorhamphus; species Campylorhamphus procurvoides. The sequence goes on from WBMV01004981.1 coordinate 1,147,695, forward strand.
AACATGCACTAGAGCTTAGCACTAGACTTGTCCAATCTGCCAGTTCCCAACTAAAGCGGACTGGTACAGAGGCACCTGTCCTTAATTTATGCCTAGCCAAAAAAAAAAAACCCAACCCCCACCTCTTCACTGTTTTACACATTAACCCTAATCTTAATTCTAATCCTGAACTAAATCACCAAAATCCATCCATTAAGACCCATACCCTAACAACGGCTAGTATTGGTTGTGGCATTCAGGATTTAGGCTGATCACATTGCTCACAAAGTGAGCATAAATGTTTTCTACTAGTCATTCTGAATATGTGATGAAGAAAATCCTTTATAGTAGTCCACACTTAGAAATTCTCTTTGCATTTGGAAAAATTACTAATGTATTGCAGTGATCTGTAAGCATAGGTGTGTGCATGTGTGTATGAGTATGTGTGTCTTCGTGTGTATGAAAAGTGTTTCCTCTATCAGAGGTAGTTCTTGTTTCCACTGGTAAGGTCTTAAACTAAAGAATTTTAAAATAAAGTGCAGACAAAATAACACCTCTGTTTGAAGCCAGTTTCTTATCAACTCACTATTTCTCACAGTTGCCACAAGTGCCACATGCCCCACACCAAATAACTGGCATTACACTCTCTTCAGTGTATAAGTACTGTAAAATATTAGAGATAAATTGGCAAAAGTGATTAGGTACTACTTTCTAAGTATTTCTAGTTTCAGTAGGATTTTTAGGCATACACTGACAGCACATAAACAACATATTGTTGCTCTTGGATTAGGCTGTGCATGAGAGTGTGTCTCAGCTGCTTGGGTGAGACACCAGCCACTTCTTCCAATGCCCCCATGCACGTGTGCTTCTGTGGGGAGGGAGAAACTGGCCATGCAGGCTGGAATGAAGTTCTGTGACTTTCAACCTAGTGTGGAGCTAATAAACCCTGGGGCTATGGAGTGCTCCATGCTTTCTCCACAAAGCTGCTGAAGGACTTGTGCTTGCAACTGCAAAGCAGGCAGGGGGGCTTTTCTGGAAAGAAGTCTGATTAGTACTATTTGGAGCCTAAGTCTGATGAGTAAAGAAGAGAACACATGAAGATTTTTGTTTATCATGTTAAAATTACGAGTGGCATCTGCTTATAGCTAATTAGATGCTGAAAGCTTTTAATGCTAACATGAGACAAGAATCAAATATGATGTACAGTATAATTCCAGTTTGCCACGTGGATATTGCTACAGAAATGGTGTTAAATTTGTGTCTGTGTGTAAACAAATATATGTGATGTATGACATCTTTTCTATTGCTACTAATTTATGTTCAGTTTCTTGCTTTTTACATGTTAAATACCAGAAAATAAAATTATTTTAGAGAGGGGCTCTGATATAAATTAAGCAAACATTTTTTAATCCAAAGCATACAAAGAATATGTTTCTTCATACAACTTAGAACTGTGTTTTGAAGGTGTAGCAAGACAAACATGGTTTATACCTATATGCTATGGCAGAAATCCAGTATTCATCTGCTGTTTACATTGCAAGCAAATGAGATCATTAAGGTCAGAAAAAACAGCTGCTTTAATTATAACACCCTGCTATATCATATCAAAGTTTTCATCATCTCACACAAACTCTAAGAATATACCCTAGGGATTCATTTCTATCATCCTGCTTTTTCTTGGGAAGGAGATTACACAAGTACACTCCAGAGCACTGGTTGCTTCAAGTGGTGTGATGCTGTGTAAAATAATTTTACCCCAAGCTTGATAATGCTATGTCAACTAATATTAATCCAAGTTTTACAATCTGTATTCCTCTTTCTGTGGCGGCAGCAGTAGGAGAAGATATTTTTGATACCTGGAAAGCTGCCCTGCAGCCTTCACGGTCCTGCTGCCACATGTCCCCACAGGCTCCTCCTCAGGAGAGCTCAGTATCCACACCTACACCTTGGCAACGCTGGTCTGCCTGACACACCTGAAGGTATCCCTTCTTAAAGGGAATGAATGGCTGCTTTGTGTTTTAACAGATGCTATGCTTCTGGTAGCGGAGAGATTAGAGGGACCATTCAACATTGAATCAGTCATGGATCCTATTGATGTCAAGATTTCTGAAGCCATCATGAACATGCAAGAGAACAGCATGCAGGTGTCAGCAAAGGTACTGTGTGAGTTGTGCCTTCTCTGTTGTTAAATGTCAGAAGTGGGGGGTAAAAACATCACCACCAATTTTTCTGTCTAGACTTTGAGGAAAATTGTGTAGACCACCAGAAACTGTTTTTCCTTGTTCAACAGTTCATCAGACTGCCTTTGAATTCTTCATCAAGTGAAACAAGCTCGAACTTTTCAAAAGGAAGGGGAAGGGAGAAAGCTACCATTTATTATACTTCAAATTAATAGCTGTTAGAGACTTAAGAATAATAGAGAGTGCTGAAAATCAGCAGTAATTCTGGAAGCAATATCCTGCAGAGTATACCTGTTAACTTCCACTCGTGTCTCATCTGTGATTCTCCATGTTAACTTCCAAACACATTTTGATCTATCTAGGTCAGACTAAAGTACAATGTGTTTGAGGTGAACACACAGAATGTTCCGTTTAACCTCCTTTAATAGCCACTCAAGGGAAATATTATATTGGACACTGTCTGATTACCAGAGCTCAGTTTGATGGAGCTTTGTCTGGATTTTGACACAAAGATAAACAGAGATAGTGATACCCTCTTCCTCCTTTCCATTTTTAATGTGTGTGTATACACAGATCACCACCACCTCTGAACCTCATGTTAATAAGATCCTTCAAATTCAGTAGCAGGTGCAGTTGAGCCAATAGTCAACAATTAATGGTTCTGCCTTAATATTCATCAGTGTGCTGTGGCTGATATTCTAAAGTTGACAGTATGCCAAATTCTCTGCATTAGGAGTTTTTCCCTTGGATCTAACTCCCAGTAGTCAGTTAGGTGCTGACCAGACTGCCATCCAAATCAGTGAATTTCCATTGCATGGAAGAAAGCTGCTGTGGCTGGGAAAAATGTGGGAACAAAAGGCAGGAGGCTGAGGTTAATATTCTTCCTGCCAACCCAAAATTAGATGCTTTTTATGGCCCCAGTGCTGCAGGTCGCTAAGGGTTTCTTTCAAGATGCTTTTTACTTTCAATCTACATGACATTTCTTGGATTTTAAAAGCAGACTACATCCTGCGTGATAAGACTTTGTTCCGGCAGCAGTGATCAAGGTGTTTAACAGCCAACACCTCTCAAATTCTCTCAAATATTTTGGGAATTAAAGGCTAGCTTCAGCAAACTCAGCCCTTACCTAACAAAAAAATATTTTCACTGAAAACTCCCTCAAGGCCCAGGTGTATAACATGTTCCTTTTTACTTGTTTGGTTTTCACAGTTTTTCCGTTAGCTTGGAAGCTGCATCCTCTGCCAGAGTCCAGTGACATTTTGGCACGAGTTCATCTCACTACTGGTTTGAAGCAGAGCAGACTGTTTCTCCTGACCCTCACTAATATTTGCTTTAAAGATTAATAGCAATGCCATTTGCAATGCAAAAGCTTTTCCTCCAAGAGAAACCTTAGCCAATATTTTCTTTTAAATCTTGCAGACCAGAAAGGTAATTATATCAACAAAATTTATTTTATTACATTTTTAATGTAACAGAGCTGTCTATCCTTGAGGGACCTTCGTATATTTCTATGTAGACCATTATTATCCTGAAATGTGATTTCCTTGATCTCCTAGATTATATCAATCTTTGTTCAGGTCACATGGAAATGCTTTATTCTTTAAAAAACAACAAGCAAAAAAACCAAAAACGAAAAACATGTAAGAAGGCAAAGGTTTTGCTCTTCTATGCCATGTCAGATCTGTAGAGATGATATATGAGCAGACTTCGAACCAGTCCTCTGTTGTCTAATTTTTCCCCTTTATACATACTGACCACTTAGAGCTTCAGTGAAAATGATAGATAGCTTGCCAGATGGATTGGGGTGCATGGAAGGCAATTGCAGACCTAATGTGGGAGAAAAGCCATGCTTGTCAATTATTCTGAGATGCTGCTCAGAGATCTTCAGGCAGGGTGTTGAAATCATGCTATTTTTTCTTTCTTCAGGCAATTTTGTATCTTGTATTTGAGTGTACCCACTGAAAAATGTGGTGACTGGGAATCACAGCTATTTCTCCACAAGTCAGTCAGTGCCTTTTTACAGTGGGAAAATAATAATGCACTAATAATGTTATGCCTGCAACACCCACATACACATAGATTATTTTCCACCACTGACATGCAACCTTTTCTGCCTAAAAATCTGGCTGATGTCTGGGAGAAGGCTCTATGCTGCATTCAGAATTTTGGGCCACGTTGAATAATGTTGTTTCTTTTTTAAAAGGAGTGGAAAAAATGAAACCAAAAGGTTTCTTCCTCAAGAAGCTCTCAATATTTTGCCCTCTTTGTGGGCCCAAGACCCAGAGTTCATTTAATCCAAAATCCATATGCTCCTGTTTCAAATATTTATATAAAATTGCCCTATTCCAAAAGTAATTAACATTAACTTGCACTATTAATTTGTCCTTGTATCATGAAATTTTGTTTTGTATTGTACAAGTTACAATTATATATTGAAGTTTATTTGAGAGAAATAAATTTCTGATATAATACAGTGACTGTACATTGCTGTGCATATGGAGGCACAGATCAACACTTTCCAACATAATAAGTGTATACAAATAAGTAACAATGCATGCTCTCATGTGAATGAAGTCTTGAATTTTAGCCATCAGCAGCAAAATACAGCGTGAACTTTCTAAGTCTCCATTTTTATGGTCTGGCCCTCCATTCTTCACTTGATATAGTACTGAATATCTTTTTCCTATAAATATGCACCTTCTGTTCAGCACTATTTTTTTGAGAAATAGTCTTCATGGTTACAGTTATACTAATAAATTAAAGGAGGACAAGGACCAATGCTTGATCTTGGGGCCAAAGTGTCACAGCCTGATTCATTTCTATACTGCTGAGAGCTACTTTCTCTGTAGCTGCTTCATTCTGCCAAAAGCAAGTTGGAGCAGTCCAAGAAAAAGCCAATGAGCCAATCAATCAGTACAGACAGTCAAGGCTTATGGCTTGAGTTCACTCCTTGTCTTTCATTTCCTTAGAAGACACAAACCCTCAGTCTTCCACTCTTGATGGGTGCACATCAATATTGAGACAGAGAATTATAGAGGTGCCACACACACCTCTTCTATCTTGGTACTTCCAAGCAAGGACATACAGACTCAGCCACATCCCGGTATCTGTCACTGCATAAAATGGAGCCTCTCTATTCCTAGGCCAGTAACTTTTTTTTTGTTTGTGTGATGATCGTAGTTGATTCTTCTAGCATAGCTCCCATTAACCAAGTACTAGTATTATGTTAAGATCCAATTCATCCTGAGGCTGCAATCTTCCTCTGTTTTGTTTTTTTTATATTTCTCTGCAGTTTATATTCAGCCATCTAGAAAGTCTGATCCCCAAATCTCTAGGCTTCCTGGCTGCTCACCTTCACATCTGTCATGTCCCTGAATGACAACCACACAAGGTCCTTATTTTACCTCAGCGAAAATCCCATTCCTGACAGCTGTGATAACTGGAGATATTTGTCAGAAAAGAAGCAATGGTCTAGAAAGTCAGACCCCAAGGCCCTAAGCCTTTCTGTTAAAGAAATCTATGTGCTCTGAATCACACTGAAGTTTTCTTTCTCAAAAAGACAAGGACTGAAGATCATCAAAAACAGTTTCCACAGATTGATCCTCCAACACCTGCAACCGTTCTTAGAGTACCTTCTGCAAACCAAACTGCACAGAATACAAAACAATCAGCTTGGGCTGCCTGAGATGCCTCCCAAGACATCAGTACCTTTTAATAGGCTTTGTAATTTGGGTCTACCCTGACTACAGTGAGTTCCCTGAAGGTTGCCTGTGGCAGAAGTCAGGGTGGGGTAGATTTGCTTTGGATTTCTTCTTATAATATCTGAGACAGGTTATCTTCTTTATGGAAACCTTTTTGTTATTTGCCAGTGACACCTTTTTGTTATTTGACTATAGTGCCAAACTCAGTGCTCAGCAACACATTGATTATTTCTCAAGCAAAATTTTTACATTCAATATATTGTTTTCCAAGGCTCAGCTCATACCCAAGACTTAGTCATAGCATGCATTTGCCTTAGTCTCACTCTCATTCTCCCTGAGGTAATTCAGATAATCATAGTCAGAGAGTCATAACTCATAAATGCTCATTTCAATCTTGGCCAAAACAAGCATGTTTTGAGGGCCTTCACAATTTTCCCATATGGCTGTCAATACCATTACCTTTCATTCCTGCTTCAAGTCAAAAAGTAAATCCTACATCTGCTCCTTTTTAACAACAGGAATATTTACTAGCTGACGTCTGCAGAGATTGCTCATTCACAAGGAGTGGAGGAAAACTCAAAATATTGTAGAAAAGGTGTTATAGCATCCATTTTTTTTCCAAATGGAGAAAATTCGTGATGTGTTTGCATTCAGCATAATTGCATCTTCATTGCTACTCAAAGGACAAAATACTGAACTATTTTCTGCATTTAAAACATTTTGGTTCTATACAGGTATATTTGACTGTTGTAGGAGTCATTTGGCTGCCATGATCAGATTTTTCCACTTTCATAAAGTCTATCCCATAACTGAGCTTCCCCTTAAGTCTTAATTTTGCTTTTATCTGAGCTGATGGATGTGCCATTTTAACCTATAGATATATGTTCCTTCTCAGCAATTACTTCAGCTAAATGGATGAATGAGCTTCATGACATAGCAGACTACCTATGCATTATTTATAGGGAGGAAATCTTCACAGAACTACATCCAAGGTCCTTCTTAAAATAGTCCACGAGTTTCATATTAAGAAAACCTCTTCATTTATCTGTGTTCTTTCCAGAGCTCTGTGCAGGAAAAATATAATGGCATTTCAGATAAAAAATCAATGCTATTCTAACTGAAGATGAGTCAATGGAGCAGAGTCATATAGGGACAATCAGAGACACTGAGCGATAGTACATGGCTAATAACAGTATGACACAAGGCTTCATAGAGAGCAAACCATAACTTCCACAAAAATTCAAAGCTTCACATTCTCCTGGGAAAAGAAAAGCTCTTTTTTTTACAGTATCTACATCCTGATCTTGAAGTAGATACCTCCATTTAGTCAACTCAATAGATGTTATTCTTTACTGGCTCTGTTGACCTGCTGTCATGGTTTGGTTCATATTCCTGACCATAGAGATGTGGTCCATTTGAGCTTTAACTACAGTTCAGTGGGGAATAGTTTTGTGTTAAGACAGTCTTAACAGATGTCTCATATATCAGAGAACATCACAAACTGCTACAGATACTGATAAGAGAGAAACTGAAGGAAGCTTTTGAGCTCCCCTGTCTAAAATGGAAGCTTAGATGTTTAACTTAAATACAAAGATGTACACATACACACCTAAATTTAGGTTTCTTAATTCCAAATGCAATCTATTCTCTAAATTCAGATGAAAAGGACCTCACCAATTATATATAAAATGCAATTTTTTTAAAGGGAGTGGATTTGTTACCAATTCACAGCATGTGTAATGATGCACATGAATATTTTTCCAGAAATTGCTCAATATTTCTGAGTAGCACTTTGAAAAAAGTATTTTATGTGCTTCTACTTAGGAAACATTTGTTAATATCACTTATCAGCTTTACAGTTTCTGTTCTGTCAGTTAATACAGAACACAAATTAAAAATTATCTCTTTTGCACTCAAAATTTAGTTACTGAATATTGTATCCTTACTGCATTTCTGCCAGGTCACTTAAAAAGGAAGTTATTTCTTCTTTTTTTGTGATGTAAAAATTACTATCTAGTTTCGATCTCTATTATCATCTGACTGTATGTAAATTCGTTCATAGGAAACCACTTGCTACAACTATTTGTATGAAGCTAAATGCTACAAAGTCTATGTTGGGTTTTTTCGGTATGTCATAAGAAGATGAAATATAAATTATGTAGACTTACTGTTGCCACCACATGGTCATACAAGTAGCCTAACAATCACACGCTGGGAATTTAGGAAGTGAACTTATTTCCCTTTCTCCTGAGAATCTAATTGCATGTTTTGGATAATTGTCCCTTGTCTTTGTAAGCAAACTCTTGATTGCTTAATTGAGTAAATGGGATTTCATAGATATCTGAATAAACAATTATATTTTCAGCATATCACTTATCCTGAGTCAGAAGAAATATGAGCAAACATTTGTAAGTGTAATTGATGGCCTCAACAAAAATCTTTGGCCCTTTAAATTGTACAGGGTCCTACACAACCATGCATAAATCCTGAACATTATTCTTAGTGGAATTTTCTTCACAGAGGAAAAACAAGATTCTTTCTTGATGAAAAAATTAGATATCTGTAATCTTAAAACATCTTTCTTGATTGAGTCAATTAATTCATTGGCCAATAGTCCTCATGACTAGGGAGGTTAGAAATTCTTAAAACAGATATTCTCAAACCAGACCAAACAGTATTCCAATCATAAATTAAAAATCCCAGTGGCCGTACAATAGCTGACTTGCTGGACTTTGAGCAAAAGCAGGTCTGATGATTGGACATATATTTAGTATGAATCAGTTTTTTTCATCAATTTCTGAATCATTTGGGGCCTTTAAATTAATATCAGGAAAGCTAACTGAGAGCCAATTGTAACTATCCTGAAAGAAACAAAAGTCACACCAACCATGGCTGCTTCAGGACAGAACCACTCAAGGCAGAAAATCTAAAAGTCTGAAAGTGCAATATGAGTCTTTTTAATCAGAAGGTCACAGTATAACTTGTGAGCTTATTGTCTTATTTGCCACTGCAGTGTTTTGACCCTGGCTGGATGCCAGGCATTCACCAAAGCCACTCTATCACTGCCCTCCACATCCGAGAGGGGAGAGAAAAATATAACAAAAGGTTCATGAGCTGAGATAAGGACAGGAAGAAATCAGTCACTGATTACCATCTTGGGTAAAACAGACTCACCTTGGGGATATTAACTGAATTTATTACTAACAAAATCAGAGCAGGAATGAAAGTAAAATAAATCTTAAAAGCACCTTTCCTCACCTCCTTCCCAGCTCTATCTCTTCTACCCCCAGCAGTGCAGGGAGACAGGGAGTGGGGGTTACAGTCCGTTCATCACCTGTTTCTACCACTGCTCAAGGAGAGGAATCCTTTCCCTGCTCCAATGTGGGGTCTTTCCTACAGGAGACAGTCCTCCACAAGCTTCTGCAGTGTGAGTCCATCCCACAGGCAATAGTTCTACACAAACTTCTTCCACAGGGTGCAGTCCTTCAAGCACAGGCTGTTCCAGTGTGGGTTCCACACACGGCCACATGTCCTACCATGTACCTATGGTACAGCATAGGCTCCTCTCTCCATGGGTCCGCAGGTGCCTGCCAGGACACTGCTCCAACACAGGCTCCCCACGGGGCTGCAACCCTCTCTTGGGCATCCACTTGCTCTGGTGTGAGTCTCTTCCATGGGCTGCATGCCTGTGATCCTCCATGGGCTGCAGTGGCACAGCTGCTTCACCATAGTCTTCACCATGGGCTGCAGGGGAACGTGAGCTCCAGCACCTGGAGCACCTCCTGCCCCTCCTTCTCCAGTGACCTTGGTGTCTGCAGAATTGTTTGTCTCACATATTCTCACTCCTCTCTTCTCTGGCCACAATTACACCTGCCCAATAATTTTATTTATTTTTTCCTTCTTAAATATATTCTCACAGAGGCATTATGATCATTCCTGATTGACTTGGTCTTGGCCAGTGGCTAGTCTGTCCTGGAGCCACCTGGCATTGGCTTTCCCAAACATGACGGAAGCTTCTGGCAACTTCTCAGAGAAGCCACTCTGCAGCTCCCCCACTACCAAAACCTGGCTATACAAACTCAACATAGCCACAAAAAAAGAATGCATTTGGCCCTATGATTAAAACAGAGCTTCTGCATAGTTTTCACCTCCACAAAACTCATTCAGAAAGCCTGTGTTTGGCATTAGGGTTTTGTAAAATGTATCTGACAAGAAATTCTGACATTTAATCTGTTTTTCTTCTATAGAGAGGCAAAATATTGAAATAGGCAAAATACTACAGTCACAGAAAAGAAAGATTATTCTAGAACTGAGAAAGTTGTTATGAAGGCAGACACTAGGATGCTACTTCATGAGAGTGCTTGAAAATTTTAACTCCGGAAATTCTACCTCTTTTCTGATGCACAGCTTGTGTGACAATGCCTCTTGGAAATGTACTTGATATCTGGTAGACAAAAGTGGTCTGTTTCGTTTAGTACCTATCAGATACATAATACTGAAGTTTTTTTCCAAATGGAAGTATGTAGAAAATTTCATAACCCTGAACTTATTATTTTTTATACCTAGAAAATAAACACACTGGCAGAAAATTACTATCACTATTGCCTACTCAGTGTGCCTCACTCCTCTTCTAGGGACAGATTGGTAGGGAATAGGACAGTTATCCAGTTATAATGCTATTCCATCACTGACCTTTTCTCCAAGACTACAAATAAGATTACAAGGTAGGAAGAGTGGTAGGGATTATGAATGACCTGGGATTCTGTGTAAATACCACATTTTAACAAAACTGAACACAGTTATCAACTAACTCCTGCCACAAAGAACATCCCTTTGCTCATTTCTCTTCCTGGAAAGAGAGCAATTAAGATGTTTTCCTAAATTAAGGGGATTTTATGGTCCCTATGTGTTTTTATGTCTTCACCAAGTAATTAATAATGCTTAATTATAAACCTGAGTTTTAATGCAGGCCAAACACTCAATTCACTATTATAAACATGTCAGGCAAATCTGGTTTTAAATATACAAAAGGAAGAATAAAGAGGCTACAAAATACCAGCTTCCATTTTTTGATTGTTTTCATATAACCAACAACATCTTTTTCAGGTTTTCCAAGGATGTGGCCAACCTAAACCAGCACCTGCCCTGAGATCTTCCCGTTCTGTCCCTGAAAACTTCAATACCCGTTTTAGACCATATAACCCAGAGGAGCAACCTACAACTGCTGCTGGCACAAGTTTGGATAGGCTGGTAAGGCAAAATATATCTCATTTTCATATTAGTAGAAAAGGCTTAGTGATATACTAAAAGGTTGCAATCTCCTCATCTAATAATTTCATAATCACTATAATTTCCTCGCCAGCTGTTCTAGCATTCAGTAAATCTTTTTTTCTCCGTTGGAAATCCTATAGAATTGCACTGTTAGGAAAACAATATGACTCTGTTTTTATGTATTAGAAATGCTAGAAGAGAATAAACTCTTTTCCTGGAGGTCAAAAAATAGATAAGCCTTGGCAGGTGCTTGCAGTATAAATTCTCTTTCAAAAGAGAGCTACAAGCGTATTTTATTTTTTTTATTTTATATTAAAAAGTTTTGTATTAGGGTCATTTTTATCACTTAGTTCTTTAACTTTTACACTTGCAAAAGCACATTGATTTGTTTCACTTCTTTAATTATAAAATGAACACTGCTTTATTTCCTTCCATCTCAACAATTGACTTTTATCAGCTAAAGTTTCAGTGATCCTTAATCTTGCTTTACTTATTCAATCATTTTGAAAAGAAATACTTTAACATAAGATTATTTTCTTTACTACCAGTCATTGGATTCACATTTCAGACTTCATTGCTCCTGCTATTTATACATCTATAGATTTATTATAGAGGGCTAATTACTATAGCTGTTAATACTGTCTCATCAACCCTCTCTAGGTAAAACCAGTGAGCAAAATTAAAGAGCTGCAAAGCTTCTGAATTAAAACAGACCCTATTGCATGCCCTCAGCTTCTTGCTGCACACTCACATGGCACTGTTCTGTCTTGCTGAAGAGAGCAGTGCTCAAGACTGCAGCAAGAGTAAGGGGAAAGGAGCGCTCAGCTGGAAGCAGGTATGGGTTTCTAGTGAGCTGCACTCCTGGTGGCTGCCAGGCAGGTGCTGACCACACTAGGGCACCAGAATGTCTTGCTGTGGGTCTGATCATGAGACTAAAATGTCTAGAGGTTTCTCCAATATGCAGCTTCAATCATTGAGGAGGAACCCAAATACACTAATCCAGATGAGGACCTGGGTATCTTCTTCACACCATTATTCATCAAATTCGTTTGATGATCATAGTAGTCTTTCAAAGTGCCAAGCCTTTCCAATCACTTCTACCTATGGTGTATTCTATCTACTCTATTCTGTCAATCTTCATGACAATTCAACAGGAAAGTAACACGGTATTTCTAGGCAAGACATGGGATCACTCCACAGCAAAAAGCAACATTTGTTAGTTCTCTGCTCTTCTGGAAACAGTGTAGCCTGGTTATCCTAAAAGGAGAGGCAGAAAAGATGCTTACCTCCATTGTAGTCTTAGGTCCTTCTACCGCAGCAGTTTCACAGCCCAGTGTAAGAACTCAGGCTAAAAATCTGACTGGAAAAACTCAATTCATACTTGATGACCTCTGAATTTCACACTTGCACTTCAGATTCAAAGAACCGGTCCTTCAGTACTGCTCAGAGCAGAGGCCTCAATCTTAATCTAGAATTGGCCAAGGTGAAGTGAAAGGTCACCAAAGCCTTTAGGTTTCAATCATGATCTGTCAAAGCTAAAGGTTGCAAAGAGCTGAAATGGAACAAAGAGCATACAAAGGAAGCCTGGTAGCGCAGTTCAGCTTGGATGACTCTGATGTTGTAAGAACTGTTCAAGCATCTTTGCAATGAAAAAAGCAGGTTTAAGAGACATTATTGATAGAAGGAGAAGACTTCTAAATGCATTAGCATCACTTTTAAACTACAAGCTTCCAAAGTACTGAGAAGCATCCTGAATAAAGCAGCCAGCTTTTAAAGGCTGCAGCTAAAGGAAGATAATTCAATGAGCAATAATTGTCAATGCAGATAATCTTTATAACTCCTAACAACTTCTAGACTTTGAAAAGGAAACTTACCTCCACATGATTTAACTAGTTTTGTTCATGCATTATTTTAGACAAAAAAACCCCAAAGAGTTTAGTATTGCTGCTGTTACTTTTTAAAATGTCCAAACCAATTCCCTATTTGCTGTTCTTGCTGATGATTTTTAAAATAATAACTATTTAAGTTCTGTTAGTGCTGAGTGTTGGTATCAAATACGTCTTCAAACAGCAGTGATAAACGTGTTGTCTCCTTCTGGGCTGAGACTAACAATCCCTCAATTCAGAGATGGCCACTGAAATCATCTGGAGCTGGGAAAGGTTGTTTATGTGGATTAAAGCAGAAGGCCTTATTTCAGAGCTGTAACCCCTCAGCACCACTTGGGAATGGTCACTGCCTGCATCTCACACCTTCTTGGGTAATTTTATCCAGAAGGATGTAAATGCTACGCTCCTGCCTCAGAAACACCATTTAACAGAAACACCATTTAACTTGTCTACATTAGAACCCTAGCATTTCATGTGCTGAATCATTCCCTGAATGACATATTGCTCTTCATTAACTATAGCCAGAGCTTGAAGGACCAGCTTCATTTAGATCCTCCTAATCCTTGCATTGCTAACAGGACATAAGGAGAACCACACTCACAGCAGCTTTCCTGTCTGCACACTGATCATTTTCTATTGCTTACTTAATATAAACATACTGCAATATTAGTATTTTGATGGTAGTGTCAAACAGTTAAAGATCCTTTTGATTATTATAGATATAAGAGACAAGTCTTTTCTTATGAGTCAGCTGACTGTTCAGTGTCATGTTAGTGCTTTCAGAAGTCTGTTCTGGAGTTTGCATTCATAAAACACTGTCAGACTGCTTAACTCTAAACTGTCATAGCAAAGTCCAAACATGCAGTTACATAAACCTCAGAAGAAATGACAAACAATTCTGCTTTTATCTGTCTTTGACAGGAGAAGAAACCAAGTTTAGAAAATACTTCCTCTGCATCTCAGTCTTATACAAACATGTAGCACATCTGAGCCAATTTATTCTTTTTTTCTCCTGCTCAAAGCACCATTTATAAAGCTTAATTCAGCTGAGCATATTTTATCAGGTATGTTGCACAAAGCAGCCCCTATAAGAAGCCTACACTGAAATCACCGGGTATTGAACCCATCTGAGAAAGTGCTCCTTCATCCTTGCCTGAACTGGTGCGATTAATCCAGCTATTCTGTTCCAAAAGGAGGGAAAGTGGTTTCCCTGTTTTATTGTCATAGCAGTATAAGTAAGGCTTAACAAATAAGAATTAGATCAAAACAAATTATGAGAAATGTGGAAAAAATTAAATATCCCCCCAAACCCATGGTATATGTGGTTTCAAAATCATCAGGTGTATTTCTCAAGTTATGTAGAGCTTGAGAGAATTGTCTAATCATGGATGTAAAGCACCATCTGAGACATCTTAGGGTATCTGAAATATGGGAGCAGCAGATACAGCACAGAAAATAGAGCAGACCAGTATAATTCTGAAGCAGCAGCGGGGAGCTGGCAAGAATACACTACAGCAGCTCAAGCAATTCAAGATATTGATGCTCAGGCAATTCAATCACATCTTCACAGCACTGGATCTAAAAGTCAGGCTCTTTCTGAAGTCAATGTAGAGACATATGTCTTTGGAGAGTGATTCACCCCACATGTCACAGACACCTCTCACAGACTGGGGAAAAAAAAGCCTCAGTTGGAATACCCACATGTAGATATTCAAGACTGAGATGCCTTGAAGTATATAAGACATCTAATTGAGCCAGTAAACAGGACAGTAATTTGGGATGCTCATGGCTTTCTGGCAGCTGAAGTCTGGACAGAACACCTTAGAGGATGTCCACTATGTGGCACCAAGGTGGGAGAACAGCCCCAGCTGCTCCTGCAGGTTCCACTGGGTGAAATTCAGCTACATAAACATAGTCTTCTAATGCTCTTTGAGATGCCTGTAGTCTTCAAGATGTCCAAGGGTAAAAACAGTCACGGGAGACCTGGCTGGAAATAAGATGGAATATCTCAGAGCTACTAAAACCACTTACTCTGCCTATATTTAGATAATTGTATTGCACCCTATTTCTCTACTGACTGTAACACAAGTGAAAATGAGGACTTTTCTGATTCAATATAGAGATCTATAGCACAGATACCTATGTATGTATGTAGCATATCTAGCAATGTAGATTTGAGTCTGAATATCTGTATTTTTTACTGTTAACAGAGAGAAATAAAGACCGTCTTTCTGTTGTCTAAGCATGGGTTTAGGCAAATGAATTGAGATCAAATATTTATAAATCACAGTTCATCTCATCCCAAAGTATATAATTGAACAGCTCAGAGAAATCTTTCCATATCCCTCTTCTACAAAATGCCCAAAAGTGACAATCTTAGTCTTGCTAGGCATCTAGCGAGTAAACCTGAACATCAGTAAATTCAATCAAAAACTGTCAAAAATTAAATAATTTTAACCACTGAGCTCGCCTGCTTCTGTGAAGCATGATCTAAAGTTTCTCGTTTAAAATCAACTGCTTATAGTTATCTTCTCTGTGGTTGCCTGTTTGGTATAACCTGTGGTTTATTTTGTTTTGTTCTGTTTTGTTTTTCTGTTCCCTGAATCTGTTTCCCTCTTGCTTCCCAGAGGACTATCTGGAGGACAATGCAACATGGTGTAAGCTTTGGTATTCTTATTCTTCTCTTCATTCCCATTTGTTGTTGTACAATGCTGGACAAAACACTTGTTTAAGTTTAATCTTCACTGACTTTACTTTGTGTGTGTGTCTCATAGGCTAAAATGCTGCCAGTTCTTTCTGTAATTTTGCATTCTGGCTGGTTTCATGTGCTCAGAGCTGCTGGTGCCTTCCAGTACTTTTTTCTCACCTCAAGAATGGTACCCCATCTCCAGAAAAGAGTGTCTGTATTCCCTCAATGAATTAAAATCTGCCACAAGTGTCCCAATGATCTCAGACCCCACAAATACATGTGCACCAATGCAGACGCTGCAGTGGTATTCACGTCTGAGTCCTGTGCCTGGAGCAATGGAAATGAGCTCCCACATCTTCCCAGCTCTCCCTCTAGAATTGCCCCTGTCTTGCTATCCAATCCCCTTATGCTTTACAGCTTGGTAAGTTTTTGTGACTATAGGAGGTTCCTGGTTTCAGACAGAAAACCCTCCTCGGCAGGGTTCATTCAGCACAGCCCAAGGGGAAAGCAGGAACACAGCACCATACAGATACACATTTAGCTTGGACTTAATAGTCCAACTTCTTAGCAGGACTAATTAGTCTATAGAGAGTACCATGCTGATACAGCCGTACTGCCTTAAGTACCTCTGTATCCACCACATCACTGAACAGCACAGTGCTGTCTTAATTCAGCTGGAATGTCTCCTGAGCACATACTGCAGCCTGACCTGGCTGGACGTGTATAAAATAATTCCAAGTTTTCTTTCTGGAGATCATGGAAGCCTTCTTGATTTTCCACAAGGGAACAGATGCGCTATTAACCATATAATACATAATGTGCATGTGTGCTATGGAGAAAGGCAACTGAGAAATTGGCTGTGGTGTTTTGCAAGTGATTTACATTCAAGTACAGTATAGTGGCTGCATAGATAAGTAGATAAGCATTCACCCAGTCAGAAAAAGAACATCTTCCATGCTCTTTACCCTGGGAAGGGGAACATATTGGGTCACACTTTGTAGAAAGGTGTTCTTTTAGAGTCCCTCCTGCTTTCCTAAAAGTAACAGTAAGTAAAGTCTCAATTTCCACAAGGAAAATACCCTGAACCATCTCTTTTAGATATAAAATGGGATGTGCTATGTGTCCGTTCAGTCATCTTTTTAAATTTTTTTTTCCATTGTGTAATTATTTTTGTTATAATAAAAAACCCACGTGATAGTAACCTAACAAATCTGTTGTGAACAATTCCTTCACAGTGCTCCAAAACTACATGAAATAGAAAATACGATTTTAAAAAATAAATCTGCTTTGCATTTTACCTATAAAAGACTAAAAGTAATAAGACAGTATTCAGAACCTGATCTGAGTTGTCCAGAGAATCCTCTGGGTCACTCCTGAAAGTGGACTTTTTCTTTCAGTTGTTAGAATCCATTTAGTCTATAATCTAGAACTGCTAAATATAGAACAATTTTCCTGAGATTAGATGTTTATCTTCAACATTTTTTTTTCCAAGAGACTCTAGAATAAAATACAGTAGATTTAGTTGGTTTAGAAATCCTGAAACTAATTTTCCAAACACCTTCTGCATCCAGAGGCCATATGGAAACACCCAAACAATGAGTCCTTAAAATACATCATATCTAAGCAGGTTTGAGTCACATTCTTAAGAGTGAAGATGACAGGCTCACACAATGTTTTAGAATCCCACTAGCTTCCCCCACAACCCTTAGCCACTGTACTGTTGGATGTACCATTTCACCCTGTGTCATGTTAATCAGCAGATGACTCTTCTAAAAAAAAAGGAACAGCTCCTTCAGCTTTAGGTTTTATGTGTTTAGACAGAGTCATATTTCTTATTAGCTGTTTGGATACAATACGCATAATGAATAAATATGCTTTGCAACGTTCATTTTAGTTATTTGGTGTCAGATTTAGGATTTGCTTGGTTCTCCAAAAATAAGTGTTTGCTTAGTGTCAAGTTTTGTTTAGTCCCTTTTTCTGTGTCACGACAATATCTAAGTAAGTTTAAGTCTGTGCAATCACTTTTTCCCTTATGGTTAATACCAGTTTCAGGTGGCAAAGGTGGATGAATGATGGTGGCTGTCAGAACCCTCCTGGGAGACCTGACAGAGTCCTACTTTTAAAAATGGTGATATTATTCCATCTCCCAGCTGAACGGTTGTGCTTGCTGCTGTATCTGATGCATTGCATTGCGTGAGGTGGTTACTAAGAAAGAGCTTTATTATGGTGGTTGCCTCATATCTCTACCTTAATTAGTTGTCAAAAAAACTGCAGTCTTGATTGCCAGGCAGTTTCTGCCTTGCCTGAAAAGTGATGTGCTGCCTGTTTTGAGCAACATAGTGCCTGTTTGAACATTTTCTAAAATTTACCTGTTAGAAGTAGTTGAACTTCCTTTACCTGATGGGTGTGAAGACCCACTGAGAGTCATCCTCTCATTTTCAGGAAAGTCTTAGAGGTGCGAATGGTATATGTGTCCATGTTAGAGGTGGGGAACAGAAAACATGTAGACAGAATCCATTCCTGATTACCAGACTTGTCTGCAAACAGTAAGATGAAGAAATAATTATGGGGCTTCAGTTGTACATTGAGAAATAATGTGATTCCTGAGCTTGGCTGTTAGGGTAAAGAAAAACAAGATGTCTAGGCTAAAATCAAACCAGATGCACAGGAAGTGGGATTTATTTGTCCTAGCTTTCCATGTTTCTAGTGTTGCTATGTTTCTATGTTTCTAGTCTGGGCTATCACCGCATTCCTTTACTACTGGAAATTAGCACCTCCAGACCTTCCTTAACATATTCACTTAGAGAAGAGAAGAATCTGAATTACTCCTTCTTCCCACTGAGTATGAATAGATTTTGGATGGTTAGGTCAGACATCTAATTTGTAGGTGTTTAAATGTAGTGCTGGGTGCTGGAGTCAGGCTCTGTGAATCAGATGTGCACAAAGGAGATTTTGTTCTATAAAATATATTGATAGATAGTTCCTATAACACTGGTAGTCATACTCATTGTCATGGTATCATCAGGTACCTAGAAGGATGGCTCAGACAAAAATAACTAGTTTGAGGGCTGCACAATTTTATTGAATGGCAATTCTGCCTTGTAAATCTGGATTAAAATCTACTTCATTCTATTTGATGTTTTAGCTTCTGCTCAATTATGACTAGAGGGTTTTTTCCAATATACAGAAAGTCTATATTGCCAGCCTCTGGAAGATGAACCTAAGCAGGAAGTACATTCACACTGCTCTTTCAGCTGAAAGGGAGATCACATTTCATTTCATGTGTCTGTGCATGAGTCTGTGCAGAAGGAAAAGAAGTGAATTCTTAATGTTCTTGTTAAAGATAAAGAAAGATAGTGATTTTATAAACATCTTCTGCACTTTAGCATTTTG
Source organism: Campylorhamphus procurvoides (assembly GCA_013396655.1). NCBI lineage: Eukaryota > Metazoa > Chordata > Aves > Passeriformes > Dendrocolaptidae > Campylorhamphus > Campylorhamphus procurvoides. Next base: position 1,166,794 of record WBMV01004981.1, read on the forward strand.
CTATGATATTAGAAAAAAAATATGGTTTAAAAGTTTGTAGCAGAGCCTGTGTTCCCACATGCAGTGCATAAACCATGCTAATTTAGATGCTTCCAAGTAACATGACTGTAACAATGTTGACTGTCTGTGTGCCTGGAAAGTGTTCCACTGTGATAAATTTTTGCATTGTTAAGATGCGTACAACCAACAAATTCTAAGTTCCCATAAGAAATGGATTTGTAATATGTCACCAGTTCATTTGCCACTAGAGAATTAGAGGGGTTTTTTTGTGCAAGAGACTGCAGAACATAAAATGTCTTTCCAGCAACAAAGTTGTGCACAAGTGTGGATGCCAACAAAGAAATGAAAACTTCAGTAATTTCTGAATCATTTGCAAGTAATGATTCTCACTCTCCAAAGCAAAGTAAATTTTATGCTTTACTGGCAATTAGTTTTCTCCAGCCTTTCCAGATACTTGTATTTAATTAGACTGCAGCACACAGATATATTGTGAACTCATAGCAGGGGTGTTTGGTCCTGGACTCCATTTAGAACAAATAGTAGGTTACAGCAGACTGAAACTGATTTCCCAAGCCAAACATTTCATACATTTTTCTTTGGTTGTAATAGACAGAAATTGGCACTTTACAGACTTCTATACGCATTACTAGTGGTTAAAGAGGAGGTAAAATGCAAGGAATGAAAAGGTTTATCTTCATTATAAATGGTGACCCTTTTGTGAACCTTCTTTAGTGAAAACCAGACATTTTACACTAGGAAAGATTTCCCATATTTTTTTCCTGCTTTTATCTCCCATCCTTCAATCATATCAATGTACCAGTCTAAGTTGTTGGAATATCAATACAGGATGCTTCTGTAATGCAGAGCTGCATGTAAACAGCAAAACTTGAGTGGCCAGTTACAGATACTCATTGGTGTGAAATCCAAGGCTATTAATAATACTGGGGAAGGGAGAAGGCAAGACTTCATCATATGAAATTTTATCCATCGTCAGTGGAGGACAAGTCTAAGAATGTGCATTTGCGAGCAAACCCAGCAGCACTTTCTGGATCCTGGGTCTGGGTGTAGACCCTAGCACCCTCCCAGCTCCACATTAGGACAAAAAGCATAGCTCACTTATTATCACCACTCCAGATGCTCAGTCACCATGGAAAATAGAATACCTGCAAGACACTTCAACAGAATGCTGTCTGTACATGGTAACAGAGAACTCCAGCTACAGGATTAGTAGTATGGACAACTTAGTAGTATGGACTTCCTCCAGAGTTAGTTAAGAATATGGGCATTTTCAGAGTGTAAATCCCAGTGTAATATAGACATTTGCCAGAGATCACATGAACAGCTCCTTGGGAATGCCAGTATTTCTTTATTAACTATGAAGAACTTTAGGCTTGACAAGATATTTAGCTTGCAGAGGGTTAGAGCTGAGTTAGATTAACTCCTGCTGAGCAGCCAATACCTGACTTTTCCACAAACAGCCCTACCAAAGTGAACATGACTGAGACTATTAGAATTAAGGGCTCAGGTGTACTCACTGGGAGCTGAGTGAGCTGAGCTCACAATTTCATCCTGTTCCAGTGGCGTGGCTTTGTGATCTGGTGGCAGCAATCATAAGCTACCAGCATGTACGTCTTTGTTGCTTTTCTTTCTGCTTCTGTTCTTAATGTATGCCGTCTAAATGTCATTCCTGTTACATAAGAAATGGAATTCACTGTGTCTTATTCCATGTCTCTAATACAGGTGCTCTGTGGAGCTGGATTTGTTAATCTTCCATGGTAGCAATGGAGAGCTAGTCAAGGTGGTCATTAACAAGTAGAACTCATTTGCTGAAATACAAATGCCTCATGCTAAGCCAGATGCCCTGAACTATCCAGGCATCTGATGTGATGAGGGGCTTACAGAAGTTTTTCAGTCCTCTGGATGCTCCAGAGAACTCCAAAATGGCATTAGATTTATTTATATCTGTTTTGAGTGAGGCATCTAGAAGCTAACCAGAAGATCTTAAATTAGACCAAAATGAGGCAGCTGGCAACTTGAATAATGCTCTAGACTCCACTGACTAAGAAGTAAAAGGCTGTCCAGAGTGAGGCATCTAGGACCTTCACATAGTCTCAGGTATGGTGCAGGACCTATTGGACACCTGTACTGGCATGTGGAAGAGAGGGAAGACCTTTCCAAATGCAGCAGATACGTGTGCAGACAACTGAGCCCAACTCCAGGTCTCCACTATCTGTGGTGGGTTCTTTGACATCCAGCTGACATGTCAACGCCCACACTGAGAGCTTTTAAACTCAAGCAAGACTAACACACTGCCAGAGCCTTATGGGCAGCTTATAGTCCTATTCATTTGTATGGGAACCAACCATGTTGCTGATACACAACCAGCTCTTAACAAGCCCTAGGATAATTGCCTTTACTTTAAAGTGCTGGGAAATTTGCTTTCCTATTATGCTTGGATAGCAAAAATATTATATAGGAACCCAAATGAAAACAGACTGGAATGAAAGTTTTTTTTATTCTGACACATTCAAGCCCATAAAAATTTCCAGTAAGTAGTAGTAACTGTGTTACCTAAGTAACTGCTATAGCAACTGAAGTAAAAAGTTAATTGTTTCAAATGCATTGAGGTTTTTAATATAACATACCTATAGTGCTCATATATTAAAGTGTGATATATATATGGAGATATAACAGGAATTTAAGTAATGCATTTCTTCTGCTGAAAAAAAATCAGTCATTTATAGAAAAAAAAATCACTACATAATAAATGAACCTGAAAGAAACTTCCTTTTCTATGGTCTCATAATAAACATTAGTGGGCTTAAAAATCAGGGAACATTTATAATATTAGAAAAAAATATTGTACGCAAAAGTCCTTTAACTGTTATGCATTCATTCACAAAATCCAGTTGACCAAACTGAGATATCTAACCCTAGAGCCAAGTAATGTGTCCTTTGCTGCCATCTGAAAGAAAGAGGCACTTTCAGGGCACAGTTGATCTAAGCTACTTTAAAAATCTCTGTTGGATTAAGTAGGACTTGCATTCTTCAGTTCCTACTTCTCCACATTGCCTGAAGAAAAAGAGTTTGTAGCTTGGACATGAATGCTGACATCATGCAAGTGAATTTCATTCATAAATTCTGCTTTGTGCAGCTCATGGTCTGAATAGACTGTGAAATTACTATCATACACCTTGATGGTATTTCCACTTCATTTGTTTTGGCAACAAGGGGTTACCCTGTGCTTGGCACGGAACACGTATTAAAAATATGTTCCTGTCTTGAACAACTTAATGAGATCTTTCTTTCAGACCTTTTTTTCTGACGTAGAAGATGCAGGACTCGCAGTCATTGCTCAATATCTCTGTATGATTTTCTTACTCTTCATTTGGACTATGGAAGGGAGTGATCCAGAAAAATTAATCTGCTGTTCCTGTAAAGCATGGTATTTGTAATAACAAAGTTAATGAAGTCTGAATTGTAAACTCTTTGCCTCTCAGGAGAAAGAGTAGAAAGTTGACAAAGTCTTCCCTTTGTCACGTGCTCAGTCAATTCAGTTCAGATTACACTTCCAAGGGCAGAGCAGTAGAGATGCAATACTGTCCAAGGTACAGGACTGCCAGAGACTAGGAAGATTCTCCCCTTCCTAAAGTACAGAACATTTTCACACACAGTGGTGGGACTGAAAAGCCATGTCTGTTTTTATCTGCAACCCTTTTGTCCCAGATTATAATGGTTACATTGTTGGGAAAGAAAAGAGGACAGCTCCTGTCTCAATCCCATCCAGATCCTTATTGCCAGGCCAGCTAGAGTTCACCTAGGTAAAGACTTTCATTGTTGAATGGAAAATGGATAACTCAGCTCCTTTCTGCCTGCAGAGAGAGGCCCAGATTCATCATACTTTTCATCAAGTCACACCTTACTTGACAAAAATCAGTGTGGCAAAACTGAGTCCCTTAAAAAACTCTTTTATCACAAAATCAGACAGATATAGACAGATAGGATGGATTGGAGAAAAAATACTGCCTGTAAAATGTGCAGCAGCTCATTTGGGAATGTGACCAGCTGCAAACTGACTTGGTAATGTTCTGGGACAAAACCCCTGGAATTCTCAAGCTAGCTGTGGAAGTACTTTTAAAAAATCCGGTTTCCCGCAGGTTGCAATGCTGATTTATTTCTCTACTAAAATGCGAAATAACACAGCTGGCAAACGCGCTTTCAGAGATCTAGAAAATATTTAATGATATATAGGGACATATTCTTCAATGTCATTTATTCCTTAATATGTCCCCATGGCAAAGGCACCATAATCACTTCAAGGCCACTGATTCCCATGCTATAACACTTTCTCTGCTCTCAGCCATTTGCTTTATCAGAGAGGAAACAGAGATTAGAAGGGCATCATTTTAAGAAGGAAGATATGAACAAGACATTTCCATATCTTATAATCACCTAAAGGTTTAATTCTGGCCTACTGGAGCAAATAACCAAGGCCACCCTCTCACTACGGGATATGACCCATACCCTGCAGGTACTTAATGGATGCTAGGGCCACAAGTAGCTTTCTGAACTTTGCACCCAAAGAAGTGCCCACAAATGCTCTGGGAGCTCTCCAACAAAGGCAAGTGAACTAACCAGGCTTTCAGACAGGGTTCTGATGCTGCATATTGACCACACAGCTGAATTTAGACCAACGCCTACATATTTTTTCCCCATTTGAAGCACTAGTGTCTAGCGCTTAGACACTTCCCAATTCGCTTTGCACTTTTTCAGGTAGCCATGCCCTAAACTAGGCAGGAATGTTTTGTCCTTTTACACTATTAATAGTGACAAATAGTAAGACTAACAACACTAAGGTTCTCTTTAGGATTTATTGCACTGCTGAATGTAATGTCATCTGGTTTTGAGACCTTACTCTGCTAGCTGTTGCTGAAGTGTTTTCTAACAAAGAAATACTCACACTATAATCCAGGCTAATGACAAACTTCCAGCGAGGAATCCAAGGCTCAGCCTTCATTTACACAATTCACCATTTAATTTTAATGGATTAAATTGCATAGTCTTGGGAAAAGGGCATTGATAAGAACATACCTGTGAATGCTTCATTCTCACTGCACTGGTGGAAGTTGCCATAGTAACTTATCAGGATAAGTTAATCAAGCTTTGCCTGTTAGCAGAAACCAGAAGGAGCAAAGAATCCAAACTATGGATCTTTAAGCTGCTGTTAAAAGTCAGATTGACGTTCAACTGGAGCTAAGTAGGAAAAGGGTCTGTCAGATAGAAATAAGGCATAATATGTTGGTATAAAGGAATTACAGAGGAAAATAGGGTGATGAGGCAGAGCAAGGAGTGTTTTAATTTTTTATTCCCAATATTTAAATGTTTTTTCTGATTCAGAAAGTATGTTTATTTAAATAATATTCTGATATTCCATATGGTTCACTCCATTCCTTGTATGACTGCTACCATATTTCCTTAGTCACAGCAATTTTTCTTCTCTGCTGAGTCTTATGGGGGTCAGCCCAGCATAAGAAAATCAAACTGTCCTGGTTGTCTTTCATGTGCCTCCAGGAACCTACACTTACTTTCTTTTACAGTACCTGTCTATGGCTGAGTGGTGATTTGTGAAGGTGAAAAGCAATACGATTTTCATGGGGCAGTGTGAGGATCAAAAGCTTGTTTCATGGAGTATGACAATAGAGAAAGGTGCTGGATTTTCCACCATGGGTGCACTGGAGCACAGAGAGAAGGGGAACACTAAGGAGAAGCCTGTCTCCCCATGTTGTGCATATGTAGGCAGGAAGGTTTGAGGTGGCCAGGAATTTCAGTTCTGGGTATGGTTTTAAGTGTGGAATATGCTCTGCTGGCTGCCATGAGGGCAGCAAACTGCTACCCTGCACTTGAAACTCAGGGGAGGGAGGCCAAAATCATGAGCCTTGAGTAGGCTTTTCAATATAGAAGGCAAGCCAAGAGGTGCTTTTCACCCACACAGTCACCAGGTTTTAGCCTTTCAGGTGCATTGTAAAAGACAGCTTGATCTAACTTTACTCTTCATAAGAAGAGGTACTAATCCTGAGAGGATCCACAGGCATCAAATTAATTTGAATTTCAACAAGCTAATCAGAAACCCCAAAGTTAGCCTGACTTGGGAAGGTAGTAAGCATCCATCTAGTTTCATGAAGAGCACTCATCTGCACATTTTTCTTTTGATATTTTGCCAGGTTTTCCTAAGTAGGAAAATAAAATGAGATAAAATTGCTAAAACCACCTTGAAAGGAAATGTAAACATCACAGAGATTTGGCTTGCATAGTACATTTCGTAAAGGACTGGAAGCTATCTGTGGGATAATGTGAGGCAGGTTATATCTTCTGAAAATAACTGAACCCAAGAAGCATAACAACATACATATCCAGTTCAGATAAAATAAAAACTGATTCTCACTTTTCTCCCACACCTGATTGAATTAAAACATTTTGTGCATTGAAAAAAATCATGGTACTTTTTTCTTATTTATTTTTTATGGCTACAACCCTTTTTAGGATTCCTGACAAGATGAAGGGTTATCTAAGAGCTGTGCAAACATAGTTTTTGCACAAAGAACTTGAGTCAGGAATTAATTCAGATCCTAACCACCCCAACCCTTGGCTATCAAATCATGTTTCCTTTGAAAAACAAGCAGGATATATGAATGAGGCTGACAATTTTTTTATGTTTCTTTTTTATCTGACTTTGTTCAGGACTAGAAACAAACAAATAAATGAAGTAAAGTAAGCTTCTGACCTAGACTGCTATCTCAGTTTGAAGCGGAATTGCATCTGTATTTTACAGATTTCAAAGGCTCAGAAACATGAATACTCTGGTTTTGGGATGGTTCTGAAGTGCAGCTTTAAAAAAAAAAAAAGTCATAGCTGGGTATCTCCTTGCTTTGATGCATAGCACTGCAGAAGCTAGAGCACATCTGTAGGTCTGTATATTCCAGGCAAGAGTCCTGGAGAATGTCACTCCTAGTTAGAGACAAACTTGCAGGATTATTCTTAGAGTAGTCCACTGATTGCTGTGTTACTTTGCACCTTTCTGGTTCTTCTCTATTTCTGCCATTTGAATAAAAGCTTTCAGATTGTCTGCTTGCATATTGTAAGCCAATTCTTAGAGAAGTTGTAGTCACAATGGTAAGGTTCTTCTGGAATTTAATGATTTAACCTATGGTCTCCCTCATTTTTTTATTTTTTTCCTTTTCACAACTCCTTTGACACAGGTTTGTCTTCCTCTTGAACCTACAGCAGAGTTCCGACCTCTTGACATTTCCATCACAGAATGAAGCCATGCATAAAGTAGCTGACTTATAAATTCAACTGAGTTATAAATTCAAGCAGTTTTACTGTAGAATAAAATAAGACAGGCAAAGCATCTGTAAGAAACAAAACCTGTTTAGATGTAAGTAAGTGCCTTTGATCAGCAAATGTGGCAAGGGCATGAGGAAAATAAATAGGTTTATCTTAAAATAGGACATAGTTTAAAGTCATTCGCAGTTTGAAAGTATTCTCTTTGCACAGCTGAAACATAAATAATCTAGGACCAATGTTAGATGTTGGCTAGGCTATTCTGAAAAGTTAGACTGTAGAAACTATGCAAACCAACCAGCACCAATGAGCTTGCTTGCTATATGCCTCAAGACAGAGAAATTGAAAGAACATGTAAAACTAGGCATGAGTTGATGAAGAAATTAAACTCCAAAATGACAGGGAGAAGACAGGAGATGTACTGACCAGTACAGGCTGGTTCAAATGGTTGGTTGAATTAAAATGATTACATATGCAGCCTCAGGAAATAAAAGCTCCCATTCCATTTAACAGAGTTTGTAAAGTTTTGCTCCAATAATGAAAAATGGAAATGAGCATCTCTAATGAATTATAGCAATTATCTCTCTGCTGGGGCAAGACAACTCTGAATCCAGTCGTATTCCCCCAAGAAAAGATGCACTGTGTGCTGTTATGCACCACACACCTCGAGAAATTCAACAACAGTTTCTTATTATTGTTTTTCTGTAGCACAAGGCTTCTCAGCTGCCAGCCCGTGGCACTTCTGGATTTCACACTGTGAGCAGCCTTCACTGACTGGAGTATGTTTGCACAGGGAGCTCTCTGTGTATGAGCAGCAAGCTGACACAGAATTAGGTTGATTTCTTACACTGGTATACAGCAGCAATTTTTTTCATGAATTATGAATCTGGCTAAAATAAAATCCAAATTGTTTCTCACTTACGGACCTTAGCATATTTGTGCAAAAGGAAAGTGGTGCAAATCATATTTGAAATGAAAGCATTTGTTTTCTGTGCCACCTGTCATGAAATGTAAGAAAAGCAATGCTAGTGTACCCTTGTTAGTAGAATTTTATCTAGATTTCCTAGTTGTTGTTATAGACATGGCATAAGTGATGTGTCAAGGTGAAAGGACTTGTACTAAGATTAAATCCACCTGTACTTGTTTCTCTACTGATAGAAAAGCTCATTTTACCATATATTTTCTCACATATAAAATAGTTACATTCAAACTGGCTCAAATTCATTTTTGCTCAAAACCATTGTCTAAAAATTGAAGAATTTGCCCAGGAAACTACACTTGAATGTTTGCAAAAAGTGAACTAATATGGGAAAATAGCATTTATTGCAAGTCAAAAAGTCTGCTATCTCTTGGACATTTTTTTTCCAAAAAAAAAAAACGTATTTAGTGTGTTTCCCCCTATAAAATTAAGTTGATGTCTACCTATACCACTGAGAACTAAAATACTTTGAGAACACTGTTGAGGAATTTATACAAGCTGTTCACTGGCAGTCCACCATAGCTGTGCTGGAGCATTATTTTTAGGCAAGTTATTATATTAAATGCAAAGCACTGAGAGCATCTGGAATGTCTTTATCTAACTGTTTTCATGTGATAAAAGTACAGATATATTTTGTATCATATAAGAACATCACAAGTACGTATAGCTGAGTTTTTTGGACTTACAAACTGAAAATTTCACCGTCTAAACAGAGCAGTTTTAAGCACTCAGGAAAGAAATTTTTTAACATCCCATGCCTGTACGTCTCTTCAACTGAGAACAACCTCCACAATTTAAACCTCTGTTTAAAATGGACAGAGCCTGTTTTCTCTTTCTTTTGATAGTGACAAATTCTTTGCATCATGAACAACCTTAGCTATAAATCTCACTTAGGGCCAAAGCTGTGCATCATCTCATTGTCAGTGTTCAGCCACAATAACCCATATTTGCAGTCTCTGCGCTCAAGTCCCAGAATTCGTAGTCATTCATAAAAACAGCATCAGGAGTTTTTGCCTTGACACACCAGGATGACCCTGGTTTCTGAAGGCAGACAGGCATCATCCTTCAGGGTGCATGTCCCAGATGGTGGCTGGCGGAGCTGCCCTCCAGGTACCACAGTGCGCCTGTGGTCACCAGCTAATCAAGAGGTTTTTAACTGCCAGGGAGCAAAACACAACAAGCAGAAGAGTTGTCTGCCTCGGGAGTTTGCACAGCTCACCGTACTGTAAAATGGGGAGAGCTGAGAAATGAGATTGGCTGATTTCCAGTTCACTTCTCTGATATTTTATTGAAATGAAAATAGGCCTAAAAGCTGTACAGTGTAGAAGCAGGGCAGAACCCTGAGGTTTCATCTGAGGAAAGCAGAGTCCTTCTACAAGACTTCATCCTGAGGCTGCTGTTTTATCCCTGTGGGTCCACTTGCTACTACTGCCCATTAGTAACCTAGTGGCAAATTGCCATCTCTTTCAGGTCTTTTTTTTTTTTCTCCTCTCTTTATGCAAAATCGTTAATGGTTTCTGATCCCTTGAGAAGATATTGCTGCTCTATTCCCTCTGGTTTTGAACTTTACAATTAAAAATGTTTCATGGGTCAGCTCTGTGCTCTGCAGTAACACATCCTAAGAAGTCAGAAGCCAGGTCTGGGTTAGCTGGTGTACCTGTGCTGCTCAGCACCACACCACACCGTGGGAGGGTGCCAGCTCAGGTTCTAGAGGCAATAAAGATATTTTAGCATCACTCTGCAGCCCTTGATCCACCTCTCCAGAGGACTAACTGGTTCAACTGGCATAGCTCTGCGATCCAGCCCCCTGGTGTATAACAAGCCTATCTGAGGTTATCTCAAGGATCTCTGACTGCCATGATGTAGCTGTGCCTCTGTCCATCCTCTTCCCCATTCATTCGTTCATTCATCTCCAAGTAACACAGGTCTTTCTGTGTCAATTCTTCCTCATTTATAGCTTTTGTCTTTCCTAGAGGAACGTACTTCATGCTGTTAAAGCTGTCTACTAGTGGGCAGTCCCGTATCCAAAACTGATGACTCTAGTTTGATCTGTGAATTGCAAATTAACCTCAGGAACCTGCAACAACACAAAGATGAGACCATGCTGGGTATCTAAGCTCCCTATAGAGTCAGCAAAGGCAATTCCACAGCTATCTAGTCCATGTACTTTCTCAGGACAGATTGAACTGGCCTCTAGGAATGCCTGCACTAGGAATCCAGACAAGTAGGCTAGCCCAAAGTTTTGCTTTCAAAGTGACTAGACTTAAGTGAAATGAATGCTGTTTGTAGTGAATAGCAATAGTGTGCAAAACAAGCATCTGTTCTTTAAATGTCTTAGTCCTCTAAACAGTGCCTTTAGAGCTAGTATGGCTGTGGCTATGTTGCTGTCTTAATCACAGTTGGGGCTCTTCACTGGTGCTGCAGCCAGATGCCTCCACTTGCCATGGTGTGGACATCACCAACAGGCTGGCTCTTCCATAGTCTGAGGTGAGGTCACAGAGTTCCTGACTCAGGAAGAGCCCTGTGGAAATGTAATGAGCTGAGAACTTGGAGCAATCATGGTGTTAAATCTCTTGTCTTTCCAAGCTTGGTGGCCTTGTGAAATCTCCTTTGGAACATAGTGCTTGGCCTTTTCCTGAACCATTCAAAAAAATTGTCCCAGAACCAATCTCATGGTTTATCTGTATGGACAATCAACCTTCAGTGGATCCGGGAATGTTCTTGGCACTTTTAACTTATTGAAGGAAAATCTAATATGCTAGACCACAGGATAGTAGTGGCAAAGAGTTGTATTGGATCCTTCATGCTTCAGTGATGCCTTTTCTATCCCCTATTTCTTCTTCTTAAACAAACAAACAAAAAAACCCAAACAAAAAAGTCAAGCAAGTTAAAAAAACCCATTCTTGAGCTGACGGAGGTATGTGGCAAGGTTTTATCGGAGTGAGGAGGTTGTGTTTGCCTTTACAGGCATAGATGGATATATTATTTGGGACTGTAATTGCAAGGTAGGCATGCAGGAGATCTTAAGGTTTTATATCACCTGCCACCTGCCACCTCTGTTCAGTTTTGACACTGATGTAATATTTAATAGCATTCATACCTGAACTTTCCAGTTCACCCAAGTTGTCTCAGGTGATCTGCAGACGGCGAAACATCTTCTGGCAGTCTTGCTCTTGGGGGTACTCAGTTAGTTAGCTCACTGCACCAGCAGGAACCAATGGGACAGATATGAAATGTTTCATCAACATGTTGTATGCAGACACTGATTCCCCCAGTTCTATTTTGAGCTAGCTCAGTTGTTCCTTTACTGTGCCTGTAATGCAATTCATTCAGAGCAGAAAATAATCCCCAAGTTAGAAATAAAGTGCTCGACTTTCATGTTTCAAGGGAGGGCTGCTAATTAGCTAAAAATCTCACACCATTTTATTTATATAGAAAGCAAATTTGATTTTGAAACCACTGAGAAGCCATAACCACGGAACTTTATGATGTCACTGCTAAAGAGATGTTTTTCAGGCTTTATTTATGACCTAATTTTATACAAAGCGCCTGCAGTGTTGTGGGTGTATAGGAATACCAACTAAGTGCAGGGAAATCAGAGGCCATTTGAAAAAGTCATTTGCACTGTGATTCCCACGGGCTGGTTCCAGGAGAGGATTCAAGTGCTTGTAAATTATGGCACAGAAATACCAAACTTTCAAAAGTTGCATCACAATGGTGAGTCAAAAAAAAATGGAGGCAAATGCATTAGCAGAGGAAGCCAAAGAAGCTTAGATGTATGATTGAAAATATGTATGCTGAGTACGTGGTGAAAGTGCATTGACAGATAACAAAAAAATTAAGCACTGGAGTATATCCAAGCCTACCCTACATTTGTAGATGTCCTAGTTGCAGCTAAGATAGAGTTCATTTTCTTCTTAGTAGCTAGCTGCTACTGTGCTTGGTGTACTGTGGTTTTTTCGGATTCAGTATGAGAATAATGTTGACAACACATTGATGTTTTAGTTGTCACTAAGTCGTGCTTACCCTAAATCAAGGACTTTTCAGTGTCCCATACTCTGCCAGTGAAACAAGAAGCTGATAGAGACCACAGCCAGGATAACTGACCCAAACTGGACAAAGGGTTATTCCATTGCACAGAACATCATGTGCAGTAGATAAACTGGGGGAAATTGGCTGGGAAGGGCTGATCACTGCTCGAGGATCAGCTGGGCATTGGTCAGTGGGTGGTGCACAATTGTATTGTGCATCACTTTTTTCTCTTGAGTTTTATTCCTCTCTTTTTCCTTTTCCTTTTCCTCATCATTGTTTTATTATTGTTGTTGTTGTTAATATTATTATTATATTTCCAGTATTAAACTGTTCTTATCTCAACTCATGGGTTTTACCTTTCTGTGATTCTCTTTCCCATCTTACAGAGTGGAGGGCAGAGGGGAAGTGGGTGAGCAGCTGCACAGTACTTAGTTAACAGCTGGAATTAAATCACAACAGTAGCCAAATTGCCTTCTGAGGGCAGAAATTTACATTACATTCCATTGTTTCTGCTCAAAAAACAAGTGTTACCTTGCCATAGCAACCACACACCCCAGTATAATATATGCTGACAATGGTTTTAATAGACTAAATATATTAACAATGCTTCAAGCACTACCCTGCAGAGTGGGGTATACACCCACTGTGCCCACATTTCTAGTTGACTAGGTTTAGGGGGCTCCACCTTCCACAGCGCAGATTTTGGGGTAGCCCTTGAGACACACCTGACTTTTCTGAGCTGTGTACTGCAACCAGTCCAACTTTCACCTTCTGAGGCCAGTTTGTAATGCTACACTGGAAACGGCCACACCAATTCTCATCCAGATGCCTGTAAAAGCTCATTCTGGGGTGACTATGACTCTTTTTAAGCAGGTCTTGAAATATTTCCTATTTTACCAAAAGAGGGAGAGAAACTTTTTACATAGGCAGATTGTGATAGGATGGGAAGGAACAGTTTTAAATTAAAAGAGAAGAAATTTAGATTAGCTGTTGGGAAAAAATCCATTACTGTGAATGTGATGAGTTACTGGGACAGGCTGCCCAGAGAAGATGTGGGCCCAGGACCCACTCTCCATTCAGCCATTAGAAGCAGCAGGGATGTAAATGCCAGACATCCAGCTCTACAGGGAGGTTGTACCTTATCTCACAGCTTATTTTGTTTATCAGTAGCCTCCTGTGATACATACCCCATGTAGTCAGCTTTCCTCTGTGTAAGGCCTGAAACAGAGAACAGAGAATGTCTAGGAAATGAGGTAAATTCCTCACAGGTACAGCATGCTCAGAATCATGCAAAGCCTTCTTCTGATTTTTTAAGGGCTTTACTTTTGAAACCATTTTGGTTATTTGGTTTCAAAAGTAGACACTGTCTCCAGACTTTTCTTCTGACAACACTTAAAATCCCAGGAGAGAGAACAAGTCATCCTCTCATCTCCACTCAGGGCAATGTTCAAAAGTTTTATTTATATATACATCAGTTTAAATCTCAGCTTCAAGTGATATGACCCAGCTGCAAAACCTGCCAACTCCCAGATGTTTTTTCTCTCCAGCTGTATACTTATGTCTCAGAAGACTACCCTGGGTCAGGGGATGGTAGTGATTATCCATATTTCTTTCCTACATCCAAAGCAATCATTTTAAAGCTGCACAGTCTTTCTCACAAGCCCTTGTCTGGGTCTTGTCTAGGTCATATATTACTACTCACTATGAAAACTGCAGAGTCTTACTAGATGGACTATAAAATACCTGCAGGTTGCTGCAGGTTTTTGATTTGTTGCACAGTACTAGATGAAAATCCTTTCAGCTAAATATGAATGAAGACTTGAGCTTTATATAGCGGCCTTGCAAGAAGAGAAGGTCATCATAACTCTACCCTCTGAAAAGAAAATGAGGGCTAAAGGAGTGTAATTAAGATTTTTTTCTGCAAGTAGTAGGACAGCATTTAGTAAGCTTTCTATTTGAACAGTTTAGGGTAGTGATGGCTCTTATCAGACATTTGCTGCTGACAGGTATTTGGGCTAGTCCCAGCAGAAATTTTTAAATTTTGAAAAATTAATTTGTCACCAGTTGACAAAAAACGGTGCACTATTAGTGCTTTAAGAGAAAAGGAATGGACTGCAAGTCTTTATCTTTGTAAACCTGAGAGAGACTGTGCTCTTCTTTTTGAGGATTTATCATCAGATCCAAACACAATGCTTAATGACTATATTGTGAAAAACACCAAGCAACATATGAAGATCCATCACATTGATAATATGCACAGGTAACTAGGGCAAAGCTACTCCTTCCTAGGCCAGCTGGCAGCACGTTTCAAGAGAGGCAGGAGTACTCCTATCCAGCCGCAATGAAACCACCCCCATGCAGAGAGTGGAGGGTTTCTGGAGGCTCCTGCCTGAGCTGCTCCTCAGGACCCATGGCATAAAGGCTTCTATGTGGGTACATGGATTTCTCCTACCAGAGATATTTTTTTCCAGTTCTTTATCCCCTACCTTGTCCCAACAGTCTTGTGTTACATATAGACAATTTCAGATACATCACAGAAGAATCAATGTTGCAGATTTTAACTGGATTTATTTTTTACAGCTGCTGTCACCAGCTGTGTTTGCTGTACAATCTGCTGGCCACAACTACCACCCTGCTGAGCTATCTCTGCCCAGCAGCTTCCCCACAGGGCTTCAGTTCTTTTGGAATAGAATAATGTGCAACAGGATTTTCACATAAGCTTTGCAACAAAAGAGAAATTTCCTTTGCCCTTCTTAACAAAAATGAAATAGCAATAAACTCCAAACTGTATTAACAATGACCATCTCATCCTACCGATTAATATAGGATGTGGCAGACATTAAGGTGCATTTGGTTTGGTTTGACTGCCAATATGTTTCTAAACACATAGGCTGTGACTCTGTTTCTTCCCTAAATACCACAATTGTCACTAAAGTACTGATACACCTTGTCTTGCCTAGTTAGGAGCCCACAGATCCCCTAACACTTCTCAGGGGATACTCTCCCATCCCTGCAAGAAATGTTGCTGCTCATCCTTTTAACTCTTCCAATACCTCCAAAACCAGCTTATCCAGAGAATAGAAAATTAACAACTTTTCATGATTGTAAAGCACCTGGATGGTATAATTCTCCAGAAGGCATTACTCCCACACGTGAAATTCATTTCATTCATGTATCTATTCTAAAAATAGTGGTTTTTTTTTTTCAAATTTAATTTCTAGAGTTGCAAAAGACAATGTTATGATTATTATGGTATTCTTATTCCCACTTCAAAGAATACTTAAGCATGGTGAAGCTTCATGGGTGCACATAAAGCCTATACATACTCCTTCTATACCATATTTTTCATCATCACAGTGGCTACATAGAGATACAGGAAGTATAAGTGCCACTCAAATATGATAATCTTCTAGAAAGAAGTCGAGTAATGGTACTGCTTTGGAAACAAATATGACTTGCTAGTGTATTAACAAGTTTCTATTTCAGTAGAAATAAGCCATTATTTATGGCCAAATGTAAATTCATTAAGTATGACAAATTAACAGTCTTCAGTTAGTCTTAGGAGATCAGTGGACAAAAACATCACAATCATCTAGAAAACTGCAGGTGAGGTCTTCATGCCAAACAGATTTGAATGTCTTCAGCACTAATTTGCCACATATGTCAACTACCTAACAGTGACAGTATCTTGGCTACAGTATTCAGACATCATCAGAAGTGTAGGTGACAACAAAGCGACACTCTGGACAACAGCATATGTTTTCAGAAAGTCAGAGAGGTCGTACAGCATGTTAAAAACGACACTTTTAGAAGGATTGTATGTCTGTGAGAAAAATTAAGTCAGGTTGCATATAATCATGCTGGTGACAGAAATCTCTTTGTAATTTCCTTTGACATGCATTAACATGAAAACATCAGTAAATACAAGAGATAAACTGTCTTTAATGGGTTTTTTACACTGCAAACTCTTGTACTGGACCATCTTTTTCTCAGAATCCCTTCAGAATTTGGTCAGGAAAAAAATGACAAAAAAAATCTGAGATACACCTTTCACTTCCTGCATTTTCACTCCACAGAAAGTATACCCGCACCCAATTTGGGAGGCAATATCAAGTAATATCTATTCCTGTAATTTTCCTACCCCCTTTCTAGACTTCTCACAGGGCGAGTGTGGTCTTTTCTCTAAAAGGATATAATGGAATTATATCCTTCCCATCTGGTCCCATTACCCATCCTATCCAATTTCTGTCTCCACAGAAACAAAGAGAGAAGGCTATTTTACATTTCAGACACTAGGTGCTTTGATTCCCTGTTTGAGATTCCAGTTGGTCACTAAGTAGCTCTTCTGTTACATCAGGAAGTTTGGCTTGGAGCCCTTGTTCTCAAAAGTTCACATTTTCAGATAGATATAAAAGCTTTTGGTATTATTTATGTAAACATCTGCACTCGTGCCAGCTGCTGCTTGTGGCCCACATGTATTTCCTAAGACTAGGAATTGGTTTAAAAGGGTCAGTGTAAGGACCATTAGCAATCAATAAATAGATTCTTTCAAACTTTCCCCCATGGTAAATGCAAAGCTTGGAAAAATCTAAAAGGCACTGGAGCAAAGCTTAATCCTTGGACACTATGCATATATTAACCTCTACAAAGACTTTGATCAAATCCTTAAATGTCACCAGCCTCTTTTCTGTTTCTTCCAGGCCATATAACATCACACACAGCACGAGAATTGACCTTTATTGTTTGCAGGCATGCCTGAGGATATTTACATCATCCACACACAGCCCAGAGATACCCGTCTCTGTCCCTTAAAAGATCTAAATAACTCACAATGCCTGGAAACCAGAACTGCATACCCATACCATAATTTCAATTCAAAGAAACTCTTGAAGGTCTTTTGGTTCACCTGCCACCTCTCCTTGACATCCTCATTTGGTTCAAAGCAGGGACAGCTTCAAAGGCAGGTCTATCTTCAAGTCAGATCAGGTTGCTCAGGGCCTTGCCTACATCTGGTCAATTTATCTGTTGCTACCAGGATAGAGAACCCATTTGGTTGAATTTGTGAAAGAGCACAAATTCCCCAAGAGTAATTGTCCTACTGCAGCCTCTCAGTATCTAGCACAAGCAACTTTCCCAGCTTTTCCATCAAAAATCAGCCCTTACCCTAACACTGGAAAGCAGGAAAACAGCATAGTCACTGACAAAAACAAAAGCTAAAAGCTGTCTTCTTAATTTCACACCCAAGCCAACACTTTCGTAACAGTACATGCACTCTAAGAGCACTCTATTAGTGATGCCCTGTTGCTCACAGAGAATAGCAGCTGGAAATCTCCATGTGCATTTTCTCTACAGATCATGACTGGGAGCTCTGATGTTTGATTATCCTGTTCAATTTTTCAGAAGTGGGGGTGTCTAGCTATGAACCCCTCAGTAGACAGCACAAACAAGATTTGTCAAATTTTGCTCAGGGGGCATCAGAGCCAGAATGCCTTTATAATGAACAGCCAGGTCAATTAATGTCTGCATCCCCAGTGGTTTCTACACTGCCAATGGCTCTAAGGAAAACTAAATGGGATAGAACAGCTAGTTCCTCCATTGTGTAACTCAAAACTGTAGTGCCCGCAAAGTGTCTGACCCTTCAGAGGGCCCCAAAATATGGCTTTTCTGCTTCCAAATGGTAATTCAAGGAAACCAACTCCCTTTCAAATTGCTTCCTCCTAAAACAAAAAGGAACAAGAAACTCACTTCACTCACTGCTGTTTGTACATGACACTGCTGTCAGTGTCCCTTGCCAAGCAGGCACTGCTGGGACCAATCTCCCGTGAGCAAGTGCATGCACACCCCCACTTGCAGAGCAAAATGCGTACAGGGGTAACGCATGTCAAAGACCTCCAATTACCAAACAGGTAAGTAACTTCCCTCTTAGTGCACCGCATGACTGAGTCCTAATTGAGCATCACATTCCTTCTGGACGCAAAAGCAAACCATTACGGACAAATGAGTCAAAAAGCCGAAATAAAAATCAGTCAGACAGCTCAAGCATGCCTGACAGAGCTATTTAAAGGATCCTGACCATTAGCTATCCCTTCAGTGATATCACTTTTCATACTGACATGAAAGGTGGCAGAGGAGCTATTTTCTCAGTCCTTCCTTCTTCACAAAAGGAGACAAACATCACGTACAAAATACTCAGAAAAAAATTTAGCTGCCTTTGTTACCATCACATCTTCACCCTTCTCTAGCTTCACTGTTTAAGCGTGGTAAGGGTACATGTCTGAACAGCCAAATAATATTTTTAAGGAATAGTTTATATATGAAAAAGATGCCTATGTATGGATGATTACACTGATTTTTTATGTTTGGGCCACGCATAGATTTTTCTGATCCAATAAAAAAACTTAAAAACAGGCATTTAAATGTACATATGGCATCTTTTCCATGCTTAGGTTTTGTGATAGAGTTGCCAGCGAGGTTGTGAACAGCATAGGTTTTTTCTCCTTTGCTCTTATTAAAAAAAGTGCTGTGTCTCAAACCAATGATAATCACTGTACTTTGAAGCCTAGAAGAACTTTTTAAAGAAGCGGTTGAAGAACACAACTCAAAGCTGGCTTTGTTTAAAATTAAGCCATCCCTCCATGTATCTTGTCATTTGAGTCTTCCTTCACACACACATGCCCACACAGACATGCCCAGGCACACACAAAAGTGTTCACAACAATGCCTTTCCTTATAACTAAAAAGAGGTCAAATGCAAAGAGTAAGTCTCCCACATGTCCAGCCAAATGGGCTCTCTATCCTGGTAGCAATCCACTCATTGCTGTTTTCACTGGCATGGGAAAGAAGAGAGAAGTTCCCATACAAACCTGCAACTACTTCTAACTGCAAGACATTCAGGGCGCTGGAGCACATGGCATATGAGGGAAGGAGAACAGAGCTGTTTGGGCTGAAGAGGTGAAAGCAAAGCTGGAATCTTTCTGATGCCTTCAGCTGCCTCATGGAAGGTTACTAAGAAGATGGAGCCAGACTCTCATTGAAGCTCCATGGACAAAAGATGAGAGGCAGTGAACACAAGCAGCAATATAGGAAAAACCAGTAAGATTTTAGGAATTTTTTTTTTGCATAATGAAAGTGGCTGAATATCAGAACAGACTGTTATTTGATTATCTCTTTGGAGTTAATCAAAACCTGATGTAGGCAAGGCCCTGAGCAACCTGATCTGACTTGAAGATAGACCTGCCTTTGAAGCTGTCCCTGCTTTGAACCAAATGAGGATGTCAAGGAGAGGTGGCAGGTGAACCAAAAGACCTTCAAGAGTTTCTTTGAATTGAAATTATGGTATGGGTATGCAGTTCTGGTTTCCAGGCATTGTGAGTTATTTAGATCTTTTAAGGGACAGAGACGGGTATCTCTGGGCTGTGTGTGGATGATGTAAATATCCTCAGGCATGCCTGCAAACAATAAAGGTCAATTCTCGTGCTGTGTGTGATGTTATATGGCCTGGAAGAAACAGAAAAGAGGCTGGTGACATTTAAGGATTTGATCAAAGTCTTTGTAGAGGTTAATATATGCATAGTGTCCAAGGATTAAGCTTTGCTCCAGTGCCTTTTAGAGATTTTAAAAACAAATCACTTTCCTTATTCGACTGTTGGCTGAAACTCCTTTTTTACTGAGGTTATGTCCTCTCTCTCTCAATTTATATTCTTTCTTTTCTTCTCAAACAATGAGGTATTAAAGTCTTCATTTGCAAAAAGTAAATGTTTATTCTCTTTGTAATTTAGCTCATCAGTACTGTTCAATGGAAACACCAGCAATACAAACCTGAATGACAGTTTTGGGGCTATGTGTATCTATCTCTTCATTAGGACATGGCCCAGTGCCAATAGCAATCTTCCCACTACTTTCAATGAATTTGAATCAGATCTTTTAGGGATAGGTGCAAACAGAATGAACACATTGAGTGAGCCCAGAGCTGACTACAAATCCTTGAGCCAGGCATTAGCACTACTTGTATCATATCTGGGGACAGTTTTGTGCCTCTTTTTGAGAGGTGACACAAGTTTCAGAACTTGTGACTCTGCAGCTTGGTCTTGGAAACATATAAAACAATTCTATTCAGACTTTTTTTAGTAATGTCTTTCTAAGGAAGAAAAGTTGCCCCTGTGAAAGTTTAAAACTTAGCAGTGATTTTTTGGCTGAAAAGATCTGTAAGCCCAGAGATAGTTAATCACTGCTTAGGGCAGGCTAACATTTTAGATCTTGACTTTCTTGACATGTTTTGTGCTTTCCCCATCAGCACCAGAAAGCACCTCCAGGTCTAACCTGGATGATATATCTATATATATATATGTGTGTGTGTGTATGTGCGTGTGTGTGTGTGTGTGTGTATGTATGTCAACCACAGCATCACCTTGAACCGCTGAGCAGAGATCATCTTCCAAAAGGGACATCAAGTGTGACAGAGGTCATTATCACAGCATTCACAAGTACATGGAAAGTCTAGGTTTAATTCTTTTCCCTGTCTGATGAGGCTGCAACCTCCTATCTTTATAGAAAGGGGCTTATCCATTGCATGTCATCCGTCCTAACGCAAGAACATCCTCCTGGATGAACTTGGTAGCATGCAGGAAATGTCTTAGGACAAACTGTGGGAGTGTGAGTGATTAGAAATCTCACAGAACTCCCAGGTAGTTAGCATGTTTCTGAGGTGACTTCTCCTGATTTCAGTTTGCAATTGTACATTGGTGCCAACAGCTTTGCTCTTGATGTAAGAACTGAGAGTTTGAGCCCTTAGCCAATCCTTAGAAGCAGATTACACATACTTTAGTATCACTCCTTTTAGATGTAGTACAGACAAACACAGTACAGCAAGAGAGACAAATCTGAATGCTGAGCTTCTTTTACTTTTTGTCAGTAGAGCACCAATTTTTTTCAGTGTTGTAATTAAAGGATATTGAAACTTGCCTATAAAATTTCTTATTTGTTTGGTCTTGGAGGACAGATGAAGTATGTTACCAAATTGTGAATGCATCATCAGTGTTCTTTATTCTATTAGAACTAATGATAGGCAGAAAAGATACAGAAGCGTAGCATAAAAATTATATCATCCATTTTTGACAAATTGTAGTTCTATTGTACCTATCATTTTTGAATGCCTTCAGTTTTGAGGAACACTAAGATGAGATCATTTAGATATTATTGACTCTGCCATTATGGCATCAGTAATAAGTATTTAAAGCATTTAACCCTCCATGAGGAGCTTTGAACTATAAATGGCATTCTGTAATAAGGATGGCTTGCTGTTTTATAGCAGTGACACCAGATGTGTGGCCTATTTTGTGGCTGCCTCTAATGATGCAGTAACTTCTGTGGTTCTCATGTTGCTTGGAACAGCAGTTTCATTGAAGACAATGAAACTACACCCATGATAAGGTATAGCAAATGTCTTTTTACTTCTCTATATATTTGAAACCTTCTAGCTAGATTGAACTCTTTTCCGGGGTGATGTCAACTGAGTTTGGAATGAGTGAGCAAACTAACAAACTCTCATCCCAGATAAACAGGAGGATATATATTAACAGAAGATATCGCATTCCTTTACTAGTTAGGCTAATAACACCATACTCAATTTTTTCAACAAGTGGCCTTGTTTTTCAACAGGTCTGAGCACTGACTGTTGCATGGAAAGCCTCTGCTCATTTCTCCAAAGAGCCTAAGTGTGGACTCAGATACCCTCTTCAAACAAACCTGTTCACAAGTCAAACTGTATACTGAAAAGAAAATCTAGAGCTTAATATTAAGTGTGAACCCCCAAAGCACAAACAGAAACAATACATGCATTCGGTTCACAGAGATGATTTTTTCCTAACGTAGCTGTTTCAATTTAAAATACACCAGCACTTTAATTTTCATCCCATTTTGTCTTAAGTAAGCATTATTTTTGTGCCATTTAAAATTTCCAGCTTTTTGGGAATTCCATAGTTTCAGCTCTCCTAAGTGTGTCCATCTGTAGTCTCTACTCAGCCTGCAGACCCTCTCTTCTGAGTTGCTGGCAAAGAAGCATCTCCCAGATGCTTTTCATCAATGTCAGACAAGCATGACATACATAGGTGTAATTCTTCTTAGAACTACAAAGAGATGTTTTAGCATTTAGAATGCACCTACCTTTTCATCTTACAGCTCAATGCATTTGCTGAGGTATGGTACCTACTGCCATTTGAAATTATGTAGATTTTGTGAGACATCTGCATGGGGCTATCACCCGTGACACAAGATATGTGTCACAGCAGTGCTTCAGCATGATAACAGGCATACACCCTCCTGAAACAGCTGAAAGCCAGGTAGCGTTCTCTGAGGCTTCTCCAACATCAGTGACAACCTCCATTTGGGCAACTGGACCCTATCCACCAGGTCAGGCAAAGGAGTTTCACTATGTATTGCAATACCAACCTGGCCTATAAGGGTACATTGATGCCACTAAATAGGAGAAATACTAGGATATGAACCTGGCATTTTGAGTCTATGCAATGTTAACTGTGCCGTATACACATTGATGAGGATGTTTCCACAGAAGCAAACTGCCTGCATGGACAGATCACACCTCTTTGTCCTGGATCTCCTGTGGGTACCACACTGTGTTGCTGTAGTCTTAGAAAATACCATTTGTGTGTGCCTGTGTTTCCAGTTCAAACAACCTGAAATAACATGAGAGCAGTGCTGCAATCTCTACATGTGGCAGCACTGAACTGAGCATACATGTCATTGCACCCTGGAACACGGCACAAAAGCTATATGGTTGGGCAAGAGAAGGCAAAGGCTGACAGGGTAGCACTAGAGCTGCACAGGGCGTAGGCTATCACAAATATGCAGTCTTCAGTGCATTGTCTGCTGGGACCCACCTCTGGAATGAACTCGCCACCACACCATGCCAGGACATTGTGATGGAAAAAACACTTGGAGTGATCAAACACAGTTCGAGGGAACAACTCAACAATTAGCACCATGAACTATTTGAGGTCCCATACTTGTGCCTTTTCCCACTTTTAGTAAGTAATGTAGATCTATCTTCAGTGTCTACTGGTTAGTATTATTGATACCAGGGTTAAAAATGTATGCCTTTATAAATATATTTACATTTATAACTTTTCAAATGTAGAAGAAATGTAAATTAGAGTGTGCTTAAAAATTCAGTATTATTGTATGAACAGAGCTGGACTGTGTTCAGGTGGGATAAAAGGATTTGGATGAGAAATTCTGTTCAGTCTTCCTGGAATTTAACATGCCAGCTCCCTTAGCACACCATTCAATAGCATTCCTTCTAAGATGTGTGAGATCAGTATACTCTTCAATGTAACCTACATCCCATGGAGAGTAGTAGATGGTCTGTGCATAAGGTGCATGCCCCCAAAAACAAGAGTC
Organism: Campylorhamphus procurvoides; assembly: GCA_013396655.1. Classification (NCBI taxonomy): domain Eukaryota; kingdom Metazoa; phylum Chordata; class Aves; order Passeriformes; family Dendrocolaptidae; genus Campylorhamphus; species Campylorhamphus procurvoides. The sequence continues at coordinate 1,190,561 of WBMV01004981.1, forward strand.
AGTGAGAATTAAGCACTTAATACTTAGTAAAATCTGTTTCTGGCTACAGTAAAGCTAATCCAAATCAGTACTATGATGTACTACTACTTTAAGTTTCAGTGCTCTTCCTGTTATGGCAGTGAGAGGGCTCTGGGGAAGCAAATCATCAGAGCATTGACTTAATATCAGTTCTGATTAAAGTTTCTTGTAGCAAAGTGGGTTATGCTGACTCTCAGCCTGTGTGTATTGTTACTTGGATTCTAGATAAACAAAACAATGGTTCATTAGAAAGACATTTGCACTTCTGTTTTGACTTCTCGAGACAGGAGGAGGGGGGGAATGTGCCTTACATTTGCTGTCCTCTTTAAAATTTTAAACACTGAAGATCACAGGCAATTTATATATGATGTATTCCCCTATCAGCTCAAAATACACTTCATGAATATTGCTGCTAGTTGAGAAGCCATGCTTTCATACGCCTTTGCTGTTCATAAACAAGTTTTCTTTTCACAAGTGAATACATGGATCATTTTGTGACTACTCTACTTCAAGCTTCCATCAGCAAACCTGTTTGTATTTCACAGTATCATTACTTTGTTACATGAAGCATCTCATCCACAATTGTCTGTAGGACATCAATATGCATTGTGAGTATTTTGCACATGTTATGAGGAAATATCTCCTAGATTTTCTAGGATGCTTTAGTCCCCAAGTATGGATCACTGTTTTATTTTTTTTCAGCATAGTACTTTTTCTTTGCTGAGGCAAACACCTAGAAATCATCTCTCTCCTGAAAGTAGCTTAGCTTTTTGTCCCTAAGGAGAATAGCCAGAGCTATCTGCTCCCAGTATTGTATTGGCAAAATTTTGTTTGTGATAAAAATAACGTTGGTCTGAGCTGTAATGCAGGCTACCATTTGTTGTGATCAAGCAAGACCAGCCCTTGGTGTTTGGAGTCAAATTAATGTGAGGAGAACCATGCTGTGAATTTAGTCTGCACAAAATACTTTTGTTATCCATTGTACAGACTACATGTATCCTTCGTATGTTCACCAAAAGGAATTTTTCGTTCTATTCCTAGAAATATCAGGCATATATTTTTTTCTGTAATTCAATTTATTTTCATTTTGCCTATTGGTCTCACTTGACCTGTCCCTGTGCATTATTTGCCCCCTCCCTACTATTATAGCATTTTGTTTCTCTTTGTAATGAAAGTAGTCTGTGGATTTTTCATAAATCTGTGATAGCCTTATGGGAAGTTGTTCAATTTATTTTTACTAAGATTTACTTTTATTTTTTAATGCTTTCTACATACTGAATTTCTTTTGAATTTCAGAGAAAAATAAGATCCTACCACTGATACCTGTGGGTTGTCTGATTTTTAAAAAAAAATTACATCATCTACAAACTGCCCCTACAATCTAAATCCAGCCTACACAGCATCACTGAATGCAACTTGTCAGGCCTTTAAAAAACAATAAAGTATAGAGCCTTTATTTGGCTTTGTTTTGCAGTGAAGATGTTTTTCAGAAAGTTATTCCAAAGTAGCAACTCTGATGAACATAGTGTTTTGGAAAAGCAGTTAACAGAAATATCACCAAGATTAAACTGCTCTGAAATTCTTGTTCTACTACTTTTTCATGAATACAGTATGATCATCCAGTGGACTGATATGAAAAGAGACACTTAGAAAATGTATTTTGTGCACTAAGGTTTATGTTGCTCTTGGAACAGTTTAAAAGTAGGATTTTTCAGTGCCTGTATATTCAAGCCATATTCAAGGGCACCTTGGTTTAACTGTAAGCAGTGCCCCAGTGTATAGTCATAGGGTTATTTCAGTTCTTTGGGGAGAAAATCAGTCTGCCAATACACATGTCCTTCATGGCAGAATATCTGTCTAGAGAGAGGAAAGCAGATGTACGTATAAGGCTAAAAATCCCAAATATAGCCTCTAATAGGTGTGATAATTATTTTCAGGAAAAAGTGATAAGATGCAGTTTAAATCCATTGGGCACGTTGTTCCAATGAATGTGCAGTGTATTTATTAGGGTACTCAAAGGATTTATAGCTGCTCCAAAGAAGTACATCTGCTCTATGACTACAGGCAACTTTAGATTCTAGGGGAAGTTTCTTGAAACTTTTTTTAATATGCTTTAACCTCTTTCATGCTGAGTTGCCATATTTAAAAGTGAGTTGCCTCACCTAGCCTTCACTGTCAAAGGCTAAATGACGGCATTCAGCTGCCCTGGATGCTCAGGCTAGGGTAACACCTCTGGCTTGAGTCTCAGCTCCAGACTGTCAAGACTCAAGTATACACAACCAACAACTTCGTAATCGCTGGATAAAAGATATCTGGGTATAAAGACTGAATGGGAATCATAGGTCTCCGGTAGTATCTGATTTAGATGAGTGAGAATTGCAGGACACACTGTGGCATGCAGCAGCAGTTAAGTGTAGGGGAGTATATGTCTATGTACACATATAAAATGACAAGCTGGTCCTGAAAAATGGATATGCTTGAAAGAATAGCCCAGCAAAAGCCCATGTCTACTTTGCACAGCCCTACATGCTCTGACCCAACTCTCCTGCCCCATAGCTGCCCTCACACTGGCATGCTCATAGCTTAGGAGTGCCAAGGAAAACTCTCTTACAGCCCCTCCCATCTCTGCATGCCTGCATGAGTTCACTCATGCTCCCCATCAAGTGTTTACAGACCGAAGCTGGAGCTACCACAACCCTGGGAGATGGCTAGCAAGCTGGACCACAAGCCCTTTATACCCCAACCATGCAGGACAGACAGAGTCAACTCTGACACAGCTGAAGAGGGAGACTCTGTTCTGCAAACAAAAAAAAACCAAAAAAAAAAACCAATGAAATTAGAAGTAATGAATTTTTCATTGTATTCTATGGCAAGTTATTACTGCTGTGACTAAAAAAATGTGAATCTCCTCACCCATTCCTGTAGCTGGTAAATTCATCTGACCAATGCTGCATGACAGTTCCTCCTCATATGTGCCCATTTTTGTCTCAAGTTGTGAACTAGAGAGAATATGAACTAGAGAACTTGCTTGATATTTAGGGCAGGGTAGTCAACAACTGTTTGCTCTGCTGGCAAATGACCAGCAGGTCAAGCCGTTGCTCAGAAATATCACAGGAGGATGTTGCCATTCAGAGTGCTGACTCAGGGAGACCAGGAATGCCAAATGAATGAGCAATCATCACAGTGTTTTGCTTAGGATGGAAGACTCAATTAGGATTCTGTACTTCTCCTGCTTCTTGTTCTTCCTTGTAGCAATCTTTTTGCACAACAGCAAGATGTTAACAGTGCAGAATAAAAGGCATGCTAATAAGTATAATTTTCCTTTCTGTTTTTTCCCCTTGAAAACTGTATTTGCTTCATGTTCTTTATTCCATTGTATATAGCAATTAAATAAAGAAAAATGGTGCTGGGATGTTTCTTTCCACAGGGCTTTTAATTTTTTTCAAGACACTCTGCTCTGAGCATTTGTACATTTGAGAGCAATTGTACATTTGCTCCCTTTCCTCCACAAGCACCCAGTCCCCTCTAGGAACTGCTGTTCTTGTATGCAAAGATGTAAGAGCAGTGGATAGCAGCAGAGCAGTCTGTCTGAAAATCATTCTCATCTGTTTTTTTCTTTTTTTATCCCAAGTGTTATCTTATTCATTATAAAATATGTCTGTTCCTCTATTATTTCTTTCCTACTTTTTCTTTTTTTTTCTTTTTTTTAATTCCCTGTGTCTACTGTTATTGGCTTTGATGGACAGATGAAGTATGATAGCCTGAGACACGTTTGACAGAATATGACTTTGGCCTGCATAAATTATTGTCAGGGAATTTTCAGGGAAGAACTGAAGTAAATTTGCAGTGACTCAAAAATGTGTTATAAATTATAGCATAATCCCCACTGCTGAACAATTTGATGGTTAAAGCTGCTAAGTGAGTTTATACTTTTGGTGAGTCCTCGTAATTTTTCCTTATAGTTTAACTTCTCTAACAGCTCTGAGCCCCTTAGGGGAAAATATTTTTGAAGGGACATTTGCCCTCTCCCTTGCCAAAAATCATATTTCTTTTCTGTCTACATTGTGTCGTTACTCTCACAGGTAATTCAGAGATAACAGGTTTTAGTCTTTCCTCACATACTCACATCAACTCCTATAGGGAGTAGCTAGGACCCTTCCACCCTGTGCCAATACCTTCCTCATCTTTTTCTACTCCATGTCACCAAATCCCATTTTTCAAATGACATTCTGGAAATACTCCAATTAAGTGGATAAGAAATGAAAGAGTTTGTGAAGCTTGGTATCCTTATGGGATACTTCTGAAACTATTCTTCAGGCAGTGGCCTAGATTTTATGCATTCAGTATCACTGGTAGCTTTGACTCAGTGAGGGTAATCTCTTCTGTCTGCTGAAGAGTTTCTGACTGGAAAACAACTAAAATAGACAGAAAATGTGAATATTTCTATCGTTATATTCAGTTCCTTTGTGACACTTTCCTTTGTGAGGTTGCTTTTTCTTTTTTCCCATTTTGAGCGTTTTCTACACTGTAAAGAACTCTGGTTTTTATAGACAAAATTGCAAATTTTCTAGATATTTCACTCCATATTCTGTGAAACTGCTTTTCTTAAAATCTGTGGTCTTTACTCTTATGGTAAAACAAATCAAATTTTCCAGCTTTTGTGACTGTTACAAAATCCCCCAAAACATTAATTCAAAAGCTTCTAGATTTTGGGGGCAAATAAACTGCAGCACTTGTTACTGTTATAATGTCGTTATTTTTGTAATGACTGTGGGAACACAACTTGTGATCACCAAATGCCTGGTGTGGCCTTAGATGAATCCTTGCTGAAAGGCATCAGCAAGCTAAGGTGGGGAAGGCTCTTTGAAAAAGAGATGAATAAATAATGGGTGCACAGCTGCCTCAGTCATGAAAGTGCTGGCAAGGGGCTCAGCTGTTTTTAAGCTGCCTGTGTGCAAGGAGCAAGCATCGATCTTCTGTCCATCTACTTGCTTCCATCAAGAGGGGTAACCTGCAGGATGCTGCCTGACGGCTATAGGCAGCTCTGCAGCAGGTAACGCTCAGTTATACCTGTTTGTGCTCAGAGAGAGTTGTGAAGAGCAGGCAGGAATGGTCTGGGCATTGAGAAAGGATGAGACAGGAATATTTTACTGTTCTTTGTGAAGTGGCTTGCTAGCTATCCATTGCAAATTGATTACTTCAAGTCCTGTAGCTTTGTTTTCACCACCCACCCTGCCCTCACAGCCTGTAGCAGAAGATGCAGAACACTTTCTTCCTGCATCCCATTTGGGTCTCAAATATCCCAGTGACACCATTCTTGTCCTTGCAGAGCCATGAAGCCTGCCCTCTCTTTACAGCCTCTGTGATGCAGGACCCTCTTTCATTAGCATTAAAGGGAAGGGGAAGGGACAGGCATAGCAAAATGGCCAGTACCCATTGTAAAAAAATCCAAATAAACTCCCACAGCGACAAAAAAAAAAAAGAGGCAACAACACAAAACCCACCACCAAATCTTTTCACAGGCAGCTGCCTGATTCAAGCCTCTTCTCCTCCCTTGGCAGCATCCAGAAACACCAAGTCTAGTGGCATGCTGTGTTTACCTGCTTGATCGAAATATAGCTTGAACTGTGTTATATTGTCACTGCTGTTAGGTAGACATATCTTTGGAGAAGTGGGGAGGCTTTTTACCTAAAGCAGTATCCAAGAAGGGAAAATAGGCTTTTCATTGTAAAGAAGGTGCTAGAGATGTAGGAGTAATGTTTTGCTTATTCAGTTTCTTCACATATCATTATTCATCTATATGTGGCATTCCTTTCTGCTCTCCCTTTTTCTGTTTGGAATAAAAACTCTTTGGGACAGACACCTTCTCATTCAGATTCACACCGTATGCCTCAAGAGCTGGCAACTGTGCTCATTCTTATCCATCGGTGTTTGCTCTTTAAATTGTCCAGATTAGATTCCACAAATGGTTTTGCAGAGTGTATTGAATTTGTGGCCGAGGTGAGCTGTGCACCTTGAATTCATACTGCTCACTGAGCCATGAGGCTCAGACTCAAGACTCCAGATGTACATATCTGCTAGCACTTTTAGCTTCAAAGTAAAGCAAAAGCTAGAAGGTATCCATTTCCTGATTCAGGATTAGATTGAGCAAGACTGCAAGAATATCTAAATTCCTGGCTTTTCATCTGGTCATAGCACAAAACAGGAAATGGAATAGTCTCATTAGATTTTTACTACTTTAGGCTAAAATGTTATGAGAACACCTCATTACTTTGCAGTACTTCAAATGGACTTTAATTTCCTCCCTCTTTTAGAGCGATCCCTGAGCACCAGCAGTAGCTGGGCCTATACACAACATCTATGTATCCTGCCTGCATCTGCCTGAGTCCCTGGAAGCCCTGAGGAAGCTGTGTGCAGGTGTTCTGTGAAGATCCAATAATTGGGGTACTTAACCCTATCCCGAAAGGATGAGAGAGTGCAACTCCACATCAGCTCCCCCTGTTCAGTAGGAAGGCAATGAAAGCCATTAGTATATTGGCATGGCAGATTGACAGTACAAGGCTCTGTCTGACTCTGATTGTTTTCCTGATAAGCACTTTCCCTGCTGAGCCTATTTGCCTTGCCAGAAATGTCTTTTTATAAACCTTTCTGTCTCTGAAAACACTATTGTTTTCATTCTAAATCTTCTGTGAGTGTCATTTTGGACATGGATGTTTTAACAAATGATATTTGCATGTGCTATAACACCAGTTTATTGAATAGTCTCTCATCTCCAAAGCAACTCTGAAAGTGAAATTGTGCATCTTCCTTGGAGAGTCAGAAAAGAAAATTTGGCAAAAAAAAATAAATACAGAATTCCACATCACTACAATGAGCACATGCGATTCCACAAAGCCTCCATGCTGACTTTTAGTTCTTTCCTCACTGTATATACTCACCACTTGTAATAATGTAGATTTATATATTTGCATTAAAATAATCCAGAAAGCAAATATCCAGGCCATTGAAAACAAGCTCCAGTTCCAGTTAAGCAGAATGACTGGTAACCGGAGGCACTAGGGGAGGGAAACCTACCAGGCATTAATCTGGATGGAATAAATCGTGATGTTAGAAGGAGGAGTTTGCACGGTGTGGCTGCAAGTTTGGGGTATTCCCCAAACGTTATTCTATGTTATGATATGGAGATGCACACTGCGCCAGCTCTAATGCCCTACTCCCCGCAGCCGCTCCCCCTCGGGCTGAGCCTGAGGGTCCTGGTTCTCTGCCTGGGATAAGAAGGTCTGGATTCCGAGGTGGGCAGGGCTGCCCAGCGCTGCCCGCCGCCCTGCGCATCCAACACAGCCCTCTCCCACACCGCCCTCGGC
>WBMV01004981.1:1198048-1287994 GCA_013396655.1 Campylorhamphus procurvoides
CCGGCGAGAGGGAAGGGCGGTACCTGCCCGCTCCCGCTCCCTCTCCCACCCCCGGGGGTCCCCAAGGGGGACGGTCCCCCCGCCGCCCATACTCTGGGAACTGGCGAGCGGGAGTGACACCCCCGGCGGCAAAAGACGAGCTCGGAGGGAAGGAGGGTTGTATTTATTTCTCTCATAGGAGCTCAAACGGAAACCAAGGGAACAGTTTTCCAATAACCTTAAAATTAATGTTTAACCGTAGAATTGGAGACTCAGAAATGGTTTGGGTTGGAAGGGACCTTAAAGACCATCAAGTTCCAGCCCCTCTGCCATGGGCAGGGACACCTTCCATGGGATCAGGTTGCTCAGAGCCCCATCCAACCTGGCCTTGAACACTTCCAGGGATGGGGCATCCACAGCTTCTCTAGGCAATCTGTTCCAGTGTCTCAACAACCCTCAAAGTGAAGAATTTCTTCCCAACATTTGATCTATACCTACTCTTTCAGTTTGAAGCCATTCCCTTTGTCCTATGGGTTAAGAAGGGTGCTGTAGTATGCTTACCTAAGTAATTAGTCACTTTGCAGCATAAAAAAAAACAGTCATGGAAGTGCTTTTACACTTAAATTGCCCCAAATACAAGGTTAGTTTGGCTCTGAAAAATGAACAATGACAAAAAAAATCCTGAAGTCCAGGCATGTTTGTTTGTCTTTTTCCCATTGTATGGAAGACATATCAAATGTTTATGACACTATACAGTAATTTCAAAACCTTAAGCTAGATCCTTCATCAAAACTCTCATTTGCATACTCTGACTTTACGTATTTCTTTCCTTTCTGCATTTTTGGCCACCTTTCCTCCATTGCTCCATCTCTCTGGGTAAACAGCTGGATACACCACTCATTGAGGGAGAGGAAAGTAAGAAGCCCAGAAGTTACTGCCAGGGTAGCCATGATCTTATTGCTGAATCTTGAGTTATTTAGAGCCATTGAGAGTCCACTGAGAGCTTCTTCAGTTTGGAAGGCAATAGAGCTATGTCAAGAAGCAACTACTAGAGGAAATAAAGTTAAATGTAAGGCTACTTCAAGTATGAAGTGCAATTATCCTTGCTCTGTTATGAAAGGACATATCCTGGCTCTTGCAGCCCTTTGAAATCACATGCTTCTCACAGTTACTGGGAGGCTTGAACTGCTTATTTGTCTGCTGTAACACGTGCAATTCCTTGTAAACCCTTGAGTTTTAAAAGAAGAAACAGCCACTTCACTACTGTACCAGATGAACATTTCCAGGACAGATGAAAGTCTGGGTAAGCTTGAAATGCTCTATTAGTAATTGTTTACATTAGCTATTTAACATTTTTGCTTGGAAAGATGAAGGATTGTTCAGAAAAATCAGTGCTTAACAGCTTAGTCTTGCCACAGAAAAGCCTCTGGCATTTTATCTTTAAGATTCCAGCATATTTCTGTTGCTACTTTTATACTTATCTGCAATAAAAAGCTGATTCCTCTGAGTGCTTTGGATTTGCTTGAATCAGATTTATAGACCAGCTTTTTAGCACTGCTCCAAGGTATTGCAGGGAAGGGGAAAGCTGCTTCAGGTCCTACAGATTTCCATTTCAGGGCACTCATATTTCTAGTAGCTTGTACTTTCCAAAAGCAGTGTTTTTATTTACTGGTGATCCAAGTGTGGAGGGTAAATGGACACATTTATGGAAAGGACTAGACTTTTAGGTTGTTCTGCCATTTTACAGAGTCCTGCCCTTCCTCTCAAAATAAATGTTGAATGTGAGAAGGATTTGGTTTTAGGCTCTGCCTGCCTATAAGCAATAATGTCAGTGTTTTTATTAAAAGAGTAATCTCCATTTGATGCTATGAGACAACCTTACCTGCAAAGCTATTGAGACTGCTGAAGATAGGATCTCCAGGTAATGGTTGAGACACAGAAAGATAGCAATGCCAAAGGCACATGCTTACTTTGCTTGTATAATTTTTGAGCACAAGGCTGTCAGCTCTGAATAGTGACCGTCTAGCCCCTTACACGGGCAATGGCACCTGCCTCTGGAGCCAGCAAACATGCAACAAACAGGCCACAAATGGCAAGAGAACTTCTGCAAGCACATGTCAGTGTTCATGCAAAACTGTAAATTATTTTCCTCACAAAACATGCAATAGGCAACCTGGATTGTTTAAAATGCCTGTTTAAGCTCAAAGTTAAATGAGACAAAATTTAACCAGATCATCCAAGACCACACACTGGGTAGTCACATATAAAGCACAAACTGTAGGAGACTTGGCCAGGTTGCTGCAGGCATCTCAAGTGGCACTAGAAACTCACTAGAAGTGAGCAGTGCTAGGTTGCTATGAACTATGCTGTGACTGTAGATACCTAAGTGTAAGACTATTAGTTTAGGAGCTAAATCCACCCCAACCTCTCTGAAGATACATATGTTAGTCTGAGAATTTGGTAGGGTTGATAATCATTTTTTACTGTTATAAAAGGCCTTAACTTTTTTCTTGTCAAAGATGTGGATAGCCCTTAGAGACAATGGCAGTAAAAAAACCCTTCATTTCACTTTAAAATACTCTGGTGAGAAAAGTCTTGCTTTTGAAAGTCGCCTAGCTCATTTGTTTTATTTCACAAATTACCCAAGCGCCCATTTGTGCTTTATAACTGGGATTCAGCATTAGTTCTTGATTAGAAGAGCTGTCATCTGCTTTTCTGTGCAGAAAGATGAATCATGAGCAGACAGTTATTGGTAAGCCCTGGACCGTTTAAAGTCACAAAGTCAAACTTAAAAAATAAAAAAAAATAAAAGAGGCAGAAAACCAAAAATGGTTTGTTGCGCAAGAAGACCTGGGTGAAATTTTCAGAACTTCTCTGCCCTGAGAAAGTATCAATAACCATAAAATTCACAGCCCCCTTTTTAGAACCACAGCCTTAATGTTTTGTAGGGAAAATAAAGCTTTGGTTAACCTTGGCACTGGCAGACCTCATTAAAATAACAGCCTGTCACTTTCGAGTTTAAAATAACAGGGTTGTCAGTTTTATATTCAGCGGAACAATCTACGGTCTTATTCTCTGGGAAACACAGCGGGTGTGCGAGGTGGGGGGGGACTGGCAGCAGCATAAAGACTGAGCAACACTGCCATCTCGAGGGCCCCCCAAATAGAGGATGCTCCCTGGCACCTGGAGCGACGCGATGTTCAAATCCTGCTGAATCCATGTGACAGGCGTTTCACTTTTTAAAAGGCTGAAAATAATCCACCATCAAGTGTGGGGTAGTTCGGCAACTGCTTGGCATTTACATTTATTTTGTGAGAAAGTATGGAAATGTATAATGTATGAAAAAGTAATCTCCACAAAGAGAAAATAAAGTTCCACTTCGCTTGTTTTCTAATCGAAGCAGGACACTCTCTCTGAGGTGCCTAATGTACATTGAAATTTTGGACACCTAATGAGCTGTTCTAAACAAAAATACGTGCCTAAGCTCTCTACATCTAATCAGTGAAGAAATGAAGGTGCCTTTTAAAAAAACCTCTGAGAGAGATCTGCGTTAGCTAAATAACTGGGTGAGATAGAGGAAGCTCAGTTCAGTTGCTTATACATAAGTGCCTAGTGCCTCTGAGACATCCATGCGAAGATGGCAGATGTAACAAAGGACATACAGCAGACACATCTTTCTCGAGGGACAGCCCCTAAAACTTAGGGGTCCAAGTTAAGTGCTTTTCATTAAGCCCATTTTGCAGGTAGTACTGTGTGTCAGTTAAAATACCCAGCCATCCTATACTTAGCTCCTTGTGACATACGATTCTTGCCCTGACTGTGACACACACATGTAGCAGAGACATAAACATAACAACTTAGTTAGAAACAGTATATATATGTGCTTGCTGACCTAGTCCTTTTAAACAAATTGTTGGCCATTGGTCTTAGAATGCTTTCAGATTAAATCCCTAATGGACATAAATCGATGTGTGAAAGTCCAGCACAGTTTTTCTGCTGGTACAGCAGAACATAAATCAGATGGTGATGATCTGTTTGGTCTTCCTACCTGGCCCTGCCAACAACGAAGGGCATGCTCTTCGCAAGCCCACTTGTGGCTCAGGTGGTCAAGCACCATATCCATAAATCCATTATTCAGCTGCCCACCATTATACAAGGTCTGCATCATTTGTAATAAAGACTGCGAGGGTGCTGGATGTGTGGCTGGGTGTCTTAGACACTCCTCTGGGAAAGCAAGCAGCAGGCAGTAGAAAACTGGTTTTTCACCCGGAAATAATGTAGCATGAAGAAGTGATATTAGTTAAATGCTGCTTGCAAATAAAAGGGCAAAGGAGTATGTGACTAAAGAAACTACACAGACACAAACATGGCTTGTGCTGGCTTCTTTCATGTCTCTTCCCTGAGACAAAATGCCAGGCCTCTTTCTACTCGCTGTCTGTAGCTGTTCTGTCAGTGTGACACACAGGTAGGAAACACTTTACATACACAGCCTGAAGTCCCTGAAATTACAGCCCCTCATCACAAATATCTGCTTGAGACATCTTCCAAGTGTCTATGCCCCCAGATAACCAACTCATGGTACAGCACTCAAGAGTGGCAGCCTGGCACAGCAGGGCAGCAATGTCCAGTGGACAACCAGAAACGTTTGTACATTTGTCCAGGTCATAAAGACTTAACTCTCTATGGGGCTTTTCACTGAGGTGTTTCTGAGCATCCACAGGCAGAAAGCATTGACACAAAGGCAAGCTGAATATTCTGCTTGCATTTCAATAGGAAAATCTTCTCAAACTGCACTATAAACATGGAAAAAATGCAATGCAAAAACACCAGGAAGAAGAAAAGGAGGTTAATGAGCACTTATTTCTTCTTAACATAAAGAAAAAAGTATTTGGTTTCATTTATTTTATTGAACCTGCATCAGGTTTGGATGCATTCCACCATCTTTGAACACTATTTTAGCATCTTCTGATATTCATCTGTCTGGGACAGCAGGTATTATATTGATGGGGATGATAAATCTGGAAGGAATATGAGATGACTTGCCAGAGGAGAACTTGGCAGAGGAGGAGAAGAAGGAGGAGAAAGAAAGAAAGAAAAAAAAAAGAAAATTACTTTGAAAAATTTATTTTAGGGCCCCCACTATTAAAATTTGGGACTTGGCCCCCACTGTTTCTGAGAACATGTTATCACACTGCCAAAGAAGCATGTTTCCATCAGAAATTAAGTCAAAGTAATTCCATTGGCAGTTGTCTCCCACTTTACAAGCATCTTTCTAGGTTCTTTCATACCTTATAAAATTTAATCATCTCACTTTTAGTTTTGCATGGTATTTGCAATGCTTTTTTGAATTCTTCTGGTCAGTCTTTCAATTTATCCAGATGGTCTGAAATGAACCAAGGAACGCTAAGGGCTGATTCCTACTAAAGGGACAGGCTTGCTTTTAGCTCGCTTCATTACTTTGGAGTGTAAGGTGAGTAAAGACAGAAACGTGTCAGCTTTATTTACCTTGTAACTGAGCACACGCTGGTAGAACTGGAATTGAGATCATAGGTGCCCTTCCAAGTTCTGCTGAGGAATTGGATGACATATGTGACTGGGACGTGTAAGGAGTCAGTGACAAAAATAAGAAATCAACCGTATTTCTCAGTTGTAGGACAGGCAACTATACCATTCCTATAACTCTGGATATTAATTTCCCTTTGCAAATGATGAAAATATTTAACTTTTCTCACTTACATGGTAATGACTTTCTTCTGTTAGCCACTATACATCATGGTTATTTTAATATCAATTTCTATATATTCCTCAATAAATTAAAAATGTAACTCTGCATGGCTCTTATATCTTGTTTCTTATGAGAAAGTATTGTGATTCAAAACAAGTTTCATACCTTCAAAGTAGCTATGTAAAAAAAGAAAAGGTATTTCTATATAATATCAGGGTTATGTCAGGAATATAACTAGGAAAAGTTAGGCTAACTATAGCCAAAGAGATCCAGCTGTCTTAATCCCTATAAATCTCTGCTAGACAAAGTGGAACAGAAATATGTAAAATAACAAAATTGCATATGTCTTATGTTTAATGTTTCCACTGAAGTCTAACCAAGCTTGAAAGTTAATGTTTAATTCAAAGAATAGGAAATACCAAGGAATCATTTACAAGGCCACAGGCCACCAGGGAGATACAGTAGTCTGACTTCATAAATCACAAGCAAGCAATGTTAACAGAATCCTTAGTGGTTTTTATCTCATTTTCAAGGGTCTGTACATCTGCTATATATTTTTTAAATGCTGGTCGTGATCAAAACGATGTACAGAGGAACATGTGCAACCATGGGGACTAATAAGAGAATTTCTGTGGTCATGGTTGGCGAGATCCTAGAACTGAAGCCTCCAAAACCCATAGGCAAAAGTTTTACATGTCACGGTAGGCATTACATCACCTAATTCTATTCTGCATTTAAAGTTACATTAAAAGTACTCCAAAGCCATTGCCTGCCTAAACATTCATCATACAGAAGTGAACATGGCCATCAGGCTATTCCCTGAAAGAGGAGATGAATCAATCCATGTTCCTAATTCCTTTTTCAAAGCACTTGCAGAAGATTTCAGGATGCGTTTCAAGGAACAACTCAGGTAGATGTGTAAGCTCCACTGCCAAAAACTGAAGGTTAACAGAGCTCCAGTCAGATAGCAGGAAGGGGCAAGATTTCAAAGTCTGAGTCCACACAAGTTGTTTAAAGTGCAGTGGTGAAATAATACAATAGGGGAGGTGGGGATGGGGAATAACTGTGAAGGGAAATATCTGAAGGTGATAAAAAAAATGTTAAAATGCACCTGAGGCATGTAGAGAGGCTGAAAATGATAACCTTTCCCTAAGCTGTAGTAATTTTTACTACTGACAGTTTTTGTGAGTCATGGAAGTGTCTTCTTCCCCGCCCCAGGCGCTAAAATGAGAATGACACCTCAGAGGGATGTCTCTGTGATTTAATTAGTTGTCTTTTACCAACAATCCTGAGTAAAGACCATCTTACTTTATCAGATGTACTTTTCTAACACAAATTAAAAAAATACTGTTAGAAAATTTAATAATTTGTTATCTAATATAGAGTATGCAGACATCATTTAATATCTTCAGAAGTGACTGGGGAATGGGAGTCCTCATTTTGATTTTCAGGGAGTATCTGGAGAGCATGTGCAACATGTGAGCTGTGAGAACCTCTCTCCATTCTTTTGGTGGCATCTAGGGAAATGAAAGGTTTGTACTCCAAATTGCAGCCTTTAGGGAGGGAAATCACTTTCCAATAGGCATTGAATCACGTGTGGTTCAAAAGAGAAGTCTGCAAGTACTAGAGCACCTGGTCTAATTTGTTTATGGTCAAACTCTGAGTGTAACTCGAAACATCTGAGTTTTTAATAGCTTAAAGTAACTTCTAACAAGCAAGAAAGTTACTGCTTTGAAAGCTAGTTACTCACCACCAATTCCAATTGGATTGCTTGTGCAAATAGTTATCCAGGCACAAGCAACAAATAGGAAAATCCATCCCTTTGACTCATGTTCGCCAAGCTTACATGAATGGACCTTCCCCCTATAAACTCTCCTCCATACATTTTCTATAGGATTTCTCTATCTACACTGTGTCCTAGCAGGAATTTACACAATGAACAATGGGCAGTTTAACTGAGTTGTTTGTTCCTGTTAGCTGTCCCAGTAGGGACCATAGGGTTTTTACCCTCAGTATGTGCAGAAGAGGAAGAGGGGCTGCTGTCTGCCCAAAACCCCTGGCCCCATGGACCAAAAAGATCAGAAAGGGCAGGCATCCTGAGACTATCTCCGCTTTCTGCCAAAGGCTTACTCACAGCCTGTAAACTGGAACTTAATTTTTGTCTTGACAGAACCCCCCTATTGAGACTTTAAAGGCTTGCAAATGCTGCTAATGTCTCATATGAAAACCTCCTGGCAAGGGGTGTGGAGGAGATTTATCAGGTGTCTCATGTTAAGGAACACCTTCAACAGCCCATACAGCCAAATACTGTCCTACTTATTTCTTATGGATGAAAATTCAAACAGTGCTTCTGAAATAACATCCTCAGCTGTTTCTACCTCCTGGTTTATAAAGTGACATTCCGCAGAGTTTAAGCACGGCAAAGCAGCATGGGCCATTTGCTTGGAGAGCTATCATGTCCTGAGAACAAAAGATAAAAGAGATAAATAGCCAAGTACAATATTGTACCTCAACAACCTAAAAGACAATCTCAAAACTGAATGGAAGAATGGAGAGCTTTTATTTCTTGGTTTTTTAAAGAACAAAGCTTAGTGATTTCCTTTAAAAGCCATTCAACAAGCTCCCTGAAATCCTATTACAATTTAATGTGAAATGCATGTTTCCATAAGAACAACAGTGGCAGCATTCATCCTTTGTAGTCTGTCCTTTGTAGTTTTTCCTATCTATTCTTGTAGATTTTTCCACTCTAGTATACCAAACACAAAGCAAGAACTGATAAAATTTTAGTCAGAGCATTTATTTTTTAAGTTGATGCTGGAAATTCAGTCTGTTCCTGCTTGCTGCCTGAATAATGCCAAATTAAATTATTGCTCAAGGAATTTACCAGGTAAAGTAACTGCTTCGATATTGTTGCAACATTTCTTGCTTGTGGATTCTGTATCCAGCTACAAATATTTGCCTAACACCTAACAGCAAAGATGGATATAGTCTCTGTGTGGACATACATATATACACAGGCTTCTCACCGTTACTGAGATCCAAATGTACTGCGATATATTCAGCCTGTGTATCTTAAATCAGTTCAACATCAGCTCAGCACTGCACCATTTTTTAGAACCTGCACATGTAGCTCTCTATATAATATATAGTTATATAATATTTTTCTAAGATATGACCAGCTTGTTGGGTGAGACTTTTTATCTGATGTACACTGTTTAGCTGAATTCACATTCAGCAGATTGTGAAGCATATTAATTCTTAAAGATGTACATTTAGAAAACCTTAGACAAATGGAGACTAGGAAGAGCAAGATGCAGCATGCTTTTATTAATGTCTTCCCTGTGGAAAAAGGTGACTTTGATTGTTTGTATGTTCTGAACTCAAATGCTGAGTTTCTTGCTTTTAAATGCGGGAAAGTAAGTTTTAGCACCTTTAGCCCTTCTAATCTTCACCACCATCACCATTACAAACCTAAACAACATATTGTTTAACATTATAGTTAAGGTGGCTGGTGTTTTTAATGTTTTCCCTCTCGCTGTCTTTTAATCAGGTAACAGATATTAAAGAAAAACTAAAGCTCTCTAAAAAGTTCTGGTCAACGTTACCCTACACAGTCTGCAAGGATGAGCGAGTGACAGCCGGTCCGTCGGTGGAGGAGGACTGCTGGAATGGCCACACCAAGGCCAGGTGAGGTGGACCCCTCTCCACCACACTCGGTCCAAACCCCCATCTGGCCTGAAGCAGTCATGAAGCTGGGGGTATCTCGCAGAACTGTTTATGAGAGTGAAACAGAAATGGAGAGAATGTGTAATTGTCCACACACAGCTTGAAGCCAAGATTACTTATTGACAAAGTTACATTAAAGCCGGAATGTGAGTCAGGGTAAATGTGCACAGTGTGTCAGCATG
Source organism: Campylorhamphus procurvoides (assembly GCA_013396655.1). NCBI lineage: Eukaryota > Metazoa > Chordata > Aves > Passeriformes > Dendrocolaptidae > Campylorhamphus > Campylorhamphus procurvoides. The sequence continues at coordinate 1,207,661 of WBMV01004981.1, forward strand.
TGAACACAGAAAATGTGCATTGGTTCGGCTCCAGAAGGATAATTTATACTGAGACTTCAAAGAGGTCTTTAGGTCCATTTAGCATCCCTGTGTTGGTCCTGACAGCTTGTGAAGCAATTGCACTCTCGGGATATCATACTGGGATGAAACACAAATTGGAATTTCAGCTCCATTTGCTATTGGCTGGCAAAACTTAGGCATATTTACTGGGGGGGACGGGGGGAGGAAGGCTGAAAAATAACCACCAGAGAATTAAAGTAGCACTCCTACTTATCTTGTGTTGAAATTTGACCTTATGTTACTTCATCAGAGATAACTGTGGTCATCTGCCCTTGTTTGTGATGAGTTTTCTGTGAGTTATAATTTTGAAGTTTGCTTGGCCCTGGCTGTGGCAGAGCTGGAGCCAGCAGATGAGCAGGTGTCTCCAAAGGTCCCAGTGTGGATTCATCAGCTGACAGAGGAGAGGATCTGATTATCCCTGCTAAGAGAGGGAGGAATTGGCTCAGGGACTGCACCAGGGACAGTCTGTTTTCAGGTCTGCAGCAGTAGCCTGTGCTTTTGGGTAGACAGAAGAAGTGAAGAGGTTTGAGTGTCTGGTGACCACTGAATCTTGAGAGCGGTGATGCTTCCTGGCACTCACAGACTGGAATCTTACTTTTGTTTTACCTGACAACATATCTGAAGAAAGAATATAAAAATGACTCAATAAGAAAAACTAATCAAACAAACAAACAGAAACTAGGGTAAAAAATTAGACAAGCATATAAAATATAAAATCTCAGTGAAAATAACACAGCATAGGAAAAAAACTTACAAACCTGCTCAATGTCATCTTACATGGATGTATGGATGGATCAATGAACAGGTAGATAGACAGACTACACCCACCCCATCATCTCATCATCTCATCATTTTGATAAGGAGCACAGTTTATAGGAGCATATTTCACACTGAATGCACACCATTTTTTCCTAGCCCTGCTGCATAACCTTTAAAAGAATTCATTTTACAGACAAGAGAAGGGGGCTGTCTGTGCTGCTGCCATCCCCTTGAATCCACTTTTGGATACATGTGAACAAATCTGTCCAAAAGCACAAGTCACTGCTTAGTTCCAAAGTCCCAGATCCAGAGAAAGCCCCTGGGGATTTGAAGACAGCTACAAGGAGCATCTGGTTATTACAGGGCTCATCACAAAGGAACAGTGTGAAGAGAGAAATAAAAATGTGGAGTTTATCTGTCTTTATTTTATCCCTTCTTGTTAGTGAGCTTTAAAAGATATGAGACCAAGCTGGTGCATTGCAGTAGTTAAGCAGAGTTTCCAGGCATCTGAGCTAGATGCCTTATGTCACATCAGAATGCACACACCCCTAAGAGATACATGCTACTCTTTCTACAAATGAGCAGTCACACCCACTAGTATCTCTCTATCCCTCCTGGTTTCCGTGACCAACACTAGTGTCATCTAGACAATACTTTTCAGCTCTCTTCTGCTTCTGCACTGAAGGGTCTGGCACAGCTTCCACATATGTTGGGAGTTATGGAGGTGCCTTTTATGTATGTAGTTTTTCACCCTTCTTTGCAGTATGTATCCTATGAGAAGCCTGGTTGTTTTCATTATGCCTTCTGAGATTAATGCTCTGGAGCCAATGTGGAAAGCTCTCCTCTGTTAATAATGTTGTTGATAACTGAACTCAGACATTTCACTGAATGTATAATCACAGTGGCAAAACAACACCTGAAGATATGATTTCAGCAGGTCCAGCCCCTGCTCCTCTGCCCAGTTGCTGCTTAACATCCATTCACAAAGGCAATGTATAGTCATAGGCTAATAACCAAATTCAATAAATGCTTTGTGTGAAAGCAATAGGAATGAACCAGAGAAATACCACAGAATGCCATGGCCCGTATATGAAGCAAGATTGAAAACAATATTGAAAATGTTATTAAAAAGAACTAACTTTAGATCAAAATCACCTCTTGACTGGTGAACAAGGACATTCACTGCAGCATGAAAAAAATCCCCACAAACATAAAGGTTTCCTAGTTAAGGCTGATTAGTATCTGATATCAAATACTAATTAACAAGAGCAAGCATGGCAAAATCTGGCCAATATTCATATATATATATATATATACATACACTGTATATAACTACTCACTGTGTCAGCTGTCATAAGCATCCCTGTGTTATATGAAAAGCTGCTTGTTGAATTCCAGAGACTATGACAACAGCTTATGATAGAAAAAAAGGAAACTTAGCCATCTCCTCTTTTCCTAGACATTAATACTGTAAGTAAGAAGACAACATGGTGTTGGCTACTGTTGCAAAAGGAAATTATTGACAGATTGTTATGGAATTAAGAATTAGAAACTTTGAATTGCCAGATAGACATTATGCCTTATGTTTCATTTTACACATCACCTTTCAATGCTGCTTTTACAGGGGAAAAGTTACAAACCTGAGATCACAGAAAATGAAAGCTCAGCTTTCTCCTGAGAGAGGCATTACACCAAGGTCATTTGTGGTTATTATACTCCCTAAATATCACTTTGCTGCCATGATTAATTTACAGTGACACCAGGTCACCAAATGGAGGTCGCCAATTTGTGAGTAACCATGGAGCAACAGAGTCATCCATTTGGCGTTCTGGAAGGATGCACTTGGCTCATTGCTGATCCTGTACAAAGAACGGTTTTAATCAGGTCACATCAGGTAGAAACCAAGTGCTGTGGAAATGTGAAAATATTTGTTAGGTAGATTAATTTCTCTTTTTGAAAAATCCATACTAAAAAAAAAATAGCTATTTCAGACAAAGTGCTTTTTAGAGAGATGCCCAGCAAGATTTCTCCATCACATCTGTATTCACAGATGTAATTCTTCCAGATGTACTGAAACAGATTTTTGAAAGCTATATAGGATCTAAAAAACAATGTTAAGATCAAACTTTAAACATTTACCTCCCTTCCTACATGTAATTAAATTCTTAGCAACAGCTGATAACCTTTTCACTAGTAGATGCTCTCCAGAAATGAATAAATTTTCCCAAGAATTATGGAATTCAGGCTTTAGGATTTAAACCAAGTCCAAGGTATTAGTTCTTGAACAGGTGACTCTTACTGAAGAACAGTAACCAAATCTAAAACCACTCTGATCTTCAGGAGAAGAACCTTGAAGTATTCCAACCAACTCAGGCAGGGCATTTCAACCAGACCATGCACTATCATCCTGGTGCTCATACTCACCAGAACTATAGACTTATTAGTATGTCTTAGCTCTGAAAGGCTGTAATCCATGGAAGAGACGAGACCTGCATTCCCTTTCACAAGGGACCTTTCCCTCCTCCAAGTACAATGTAGAAGAAGTAGAATTATATGAGACGGTGAAAACCAAACAAACAAAAAACAAAACAAAACAAAACAAAAAAAAAAGCTAAACAAAAGAAAAATAACAGCAAAACACAACCAAAAAAAAAGAAACAGAAAATAATAAAGGTAATGAATGAAAGGAAAAATTAACATCACAATTTTCAACATCTAGCTCAAAACTACAATGTATGTCACCAAAATGAACACAGGATAGATTCTCAGCTGTCCTGAAATTCTCTTTTTCTCCTGCCACACATACAGGAATGCCTACTTCCCTGGCAGAGAGCTTTTAATTCCTGGTAAAATTCAGGTGGGAAGAAAGAGTCACCAGATCAGTGCTTTCCCTCAGAAAGTTGCTCACTGCTGACCAGCAAGGCTTACAGTGAGAATGAGTTGAATGTCCTTCGCTTGGAGGTAGCACAGATAATTGTTTAGCACTAGTAGTGAAAGTGTGAATAAACCACTTCTCAGTAAGTCTGAAAACTGCTTATTCCTAATTGATGGCTCTAGTTTATTTTTGCAACTTTCTTCCAGCAAACTGGCAGATGAACTGTTTTCTCTCTCTCCTTATGTCTCCTCAAGCTTTTCTCTAAGATGAACAAAAATAAATAAATAAATAAACCCAAACTGAAAATATCCTGTGGGGATCACCTTCTGAGCAAACAGAATCAGGTGAGGTGATGTAGTTAGCCAAACAAGCCAATTTTCCACTGCACTTATCTTTCTGGACCAGATATGACTGCCTACCCCCAGCCCAGCCTGAGTAAGCCTGTGCTGTATTTTGTCCTCTATTGCCTACAATTCTGTGCACCTGGAAAAACTCCAGTACTGCCTAGGTGGCATGCTCCAGTTGTACTGTAAGCAGCCGCAGTGGCAGCAAAACATGGAGAATGTTGCCCTTTAAGACAGATGTCTTCTAAAAATTAGAAGATTCCTCTTTTTTGGGATTTTGTTGTTGTTGGGGTTTTTTGCAAGGGCCAGGACAGGGGAGTGTCATATCTACAGCCTGTGTATAAATGACCTGAAAGATTCATCAGTCATTTTAAGACTTGAAAAGGAAGCAGACACCCTGGAATAGACTTTGTGATTCTTGGCTATGATGTGCCAAAAGACATTTTTGCTGTGTCTGCTGAGACAAGCAAGAACTCAAGAACTGTGAAAAGGCTAAGAGGAACAGAAAGTATTAATATTTTAGAAAACAATGTAAAATACTCTAAAATCTGGACAGAGCTGAGCAAGGAGCAAACAGCAGAAAACAAACAGTATTGTTCAGCTTCTCTATACCCAGAGGGCTAAGAAAGCTTGATTTTTTTTTGCTCAGAGAATGCAAAGAACAGACGGTGATTCAGGTTGACACTTCTTGTCATTTATAATGGGTATACCGTTCTTGTAATGGCCAAGCCTACAAAGAGATCATTAATGAGAGTAGAAGCAGCAGCAAAGCTCAAAATTCACAAGGGTGTCTGCACTTACAGAACTGCAGCAAAAGCAGCTGTGTTCAACAACTTTGCCCAGCCAGCAACAAATCTTCTGTCAAAAACCAGTCCCAAGACATGGCTTCCTATGGGTGTGACTTAACCCTACCCCACATGCATCAAAATGCTTTTGTCAGAACATGTGCTGGGCTGCCTCTCCGAGGCTACCACTCATGAGGCACCTTGAGCTGCATGTTCCCATATCTGCATCAGTCCTTTAAAGAAACAAAAACAATTCAAAGATATTTACATTCAATATAGGCTTTTCCGACTGTTTTTTCCTCCCCTAAGGAAGCAGGTGGACGAGTTCAGTAATGAGGCCAGAATCCAGCTGCACATTCAGACATGTAAATCCATGTACTTAAATTTGCGTGAGACAATAACAAGTGTGTTACCTTTGTGATAATAATATCATTGGAGACTCTCTAGCACATCTGAGATGACACAGCACACTACCTCCCATCTGGACAAGAGGCTGGGCTAAAACTGCTTGAGCATTTCTAAAACCACTGACGTTAAGGTGCCTGAAGACAGCCCCAATATCCTGTCAGTGTTCTCAAGGAGGCAGTTTTGCACTGCCTGAACACACTTACCTACTGTTATGTGAGATGGTCTAAATAGTCAGGACAATTTCACAGAGCTAGCAAATTAGACCCTGGACCTATGGGATATTCAAACCTTACTGAAAAGGCAGCACAACACCAAGCCTACGTCCTGTTGGCTAAAGTGGCATTCAAGACTCAGTTCAGCTAACACACACTATAATTTTAGCTTCCCCAGATGTCCAAGACCTCCCTCTTAAGTTTGCAGATACAATCCAGAAAGCCTCACCTTTCAGAGCTATTGATGAGAATAGGAAGAATAACCAAGAGCACTCAAATGGCACCAGATGTCTATGTTTATACAATAAATCCCAGCAGATGAAATATAATGAACTAGTCATTTGGCCAAAGGCACATGGGACTCTAACAGCTGTCCCCACTCCAATGATGAATAAACTCCTGACAAGCTCTTACTAGATCTTGTGTTGACTAAATCTGACAAGAGTGTGACTGCTTATATGCAGACACTTGTATTCAAACATACAGGTTTTGGTACCTGTGTAAAGTTAAAGATGAATTGTCAGCCTCTTTAGTTCTTTCACTCTTATGCCCTAAATGCCAAGGAAGTGTAACTATCCACCTAACCATTAGGCAATCATAAAGCCATGGATTTCTTGTAACCTACATCCAGTATGACTCTCTTACACACCTAGGTGAGGTACACTGGACTGTTCTGCTGAGGGGTTATGCTCTTCCATACCAGGAATGTCCTGCAGATCACCACATCCTGGGCAGATACAGCAGGGTATGTGGCAGTTTGACAAAATCACTTCTTACAACCAAATGGGCTGGCCCACTTAAATTTAGATGGTTTTCAGAAGGACATAAGATCCACACTAGCCACAGTGAAAAATATGAACCTGGATGAAATGTTCATATCAGAGCACTCTTGAATTGCTTTAAGTCAGAATATTCTTTTATTACTGATGATAGGATAAAATGCAATAGAACAGAAATCAGTCAAAGAAAACCTGTAAGCTGTGATGCAGAGCTAGCCATAGCTTCTCATGGATGGGGTGCACTAAAAAGCAGATAACCTTTTCTGAACAAAGAAAGCAACCCACATGAATATTTGGCAATTTTAGATCACTTCTAGCTGCTAACCACTATGGCCATTGTCATGGACAGGATACTGGGCAAGACAAAAATCCTCTCTGAGCCAGAAGGTCAATTCTTACATTCTTGCTTTTCTTAATCAACTTTCACCTTGAAATCACTGATTTACTTTCTAGGCTGAGTAATTTATCTACAGCAGCCATTTCATTTGTAGAGACGTGTGACAGATGGAGATGCTGTTTCTTTGCAGCCCAGAGCATCCCTGCCTGCCAAGGTCTCCATCCTGCTGCTTCCAGGCAGCTCTGAAGAATTATTTTCTATTCTATCTTTAGTGTTTCATGACATTGTGGTCCGCAATCCTCCATGCTAGGGGTGGTGGCTCTATATTGTCACTGTAATAAGCCTGACTTCAGGAGTCTGAATGGGATCCCCACAGAATTGTTATTTCTCATCATGGTACTAGTGAAACAACAGGGCATGCAGTTTGAGGCTGGATATTTTTGGCACTTGTGTTTTGTGCTTATATGTTCACAATCCCCTGAGATTATTCTCATGTAAGCTTTCAAAGGCCGCTGTTGACAAATGAGTCTCATCTCGCAAAGCTAGAACCTATTTTGATGGGACTAAACCCTTCCTTGGTGTAGCAAAGCAGCTGTCATTCTGTAAGCCTCCAGAAGCACTGTAAAACTTATTTTCCCTTAACCATGACTTCAGTGGAAAAAGTCCTTTCTACTCCCTTACTATCTCATTTATTTTTAAGATGTATTTATTTTTCCAGACCAGTATGAACAATGCTGTCATCAACGCCAAATTTGAATACTGACAGAGAATTGGGCATGCACAAGTGAGAATGATGTGAAATACTCTTAAACTATATTTGGCAACAGGCAGCATGAATGTTTGTCATTAGCAGGCTAGACTGTGCTATCATTACTTACTGCCTGAGCACACATCCACATGAGAAGTCCCACAAACATCAGTAGGATACACTGGTATGCAAACTAATTACAAAATAGATCATATCCTTATAAAAAACATATCCAAGGGATAGATCTCTCCCAAATCCATCACAGCCTAAATATGAGACAAAGATAGAAGGTAAAGACAGATGAGAGTGAACAGGGAAGCAGTGATACACTGCTTTCTCAGGGTATCATGTCGACCCTTTATCAACCTGGCAGCTGTAAAACACACAGAAAATTTTTTACTGAGATTCAAAGCAGAAAAAAAGGTAGCTTTGCTGATGCCTGTAAGAAGAGTTTCCTGAGGACAAACAGCAACAGGGGACAAAGTGTGCATCTTTGTAACTAAGGGTGATGGAGATTTTTACACTAGGATGATTGAAGGCATGGGTTGCTTTTTTGTAGGGGAGAGTTACATGCACACTTGCTGCCTGTGAGCAGCCTAAGACTGCATTTGTCAACGTCAGAGAAAGGATTGCTGCAGTAATCAAGAAAGGCTAAGAGCCTGAAAAAAAGATTAAGTTGTGTGGATGTAAAAGAAATGCTGTACCTTAAATGTTATGCACAAAGTATGTGAGAGATGCAAGTGTAGCCTTCTTTTAAGGAATAAGGAACAAATCAAAGAGAATACTGGATTTTGGTAAAATCACAAGTCTTATGGGCCTGGATGTCATATAGGCTGGAGATGGTGTTCAGGGTGGTCTAAAAAAGGGATGCAAGGAAGAATTAGGAAAGAATATTAGTTAAGTGCTCTTTTAAACAAGGAAAGACATAGTGCCTCAAGATAAGCTCCTAGACTGTCTCAGAACAACAAATGTGCTATATATAACAAAGGACTTTGTGTTCTCTAAGAATAAAGAAATAACAACAGATGAATACACTGTTAGATGCTTAATTTAATGTACAACCATTCATGTCAGTAGAGAATATGAACATGCCGTGACTTACTGCTGGGTTCTGAACCTTTCCCATAGCTCACACAGTCAGTGCACTTGCTGGAGAGTATATGGAAGGTTAAGAGGTTGAAAAACTTATATCCTTTCTGCTCTCCATACAGCTGAGCTACGAAAAAGATGCTTCAGTCAGTAAAATTAAAAACTACATTTTTTAAATTGTTTCACTGAATCTGCTTAAGAACTGCATATTGAATTACTTAGCACATCATTACTCTGCAATGTTTTATTTCTGAAATTACTGCATCTCAAACTAATCATTCATCCTGCTATATAGATATTTGCCTGAGATTATGAACGATGGCTTGACCAACCAGATTAACAATCCAGAAGTAGATGTGGACATCACAAGGCCAGACACCTTCATTCGACAACAAATCATGGCTTTACGTGTCATGACTAACAAACTGAAGAATGCATATAATGGGAATGATGTCAACTTCCAGGATACAAGTAAGAAACCATTAACTGTCATTACATAAATGTATTCTGAAGCACATTTATAAATTGGTTCTGTTTCAATGAATTTCTTTAGTCTTTGTGCTCTGTGATGCTGATAACATAAGGATTCTCTTTCTATTGCATGGCACTTCAGTTATATAATTCCTTCTTTTGTTGCTCTTATTTGTCTTCACGTCTAAGGCATCAAGACACTTAGAGCTTTCCATAATGCCAACAATCCACTCCTTCATCAGAAGAGCATTTAATCATCTAATTAAGTCACAGTGCCTTTCATTTGAACGCTTTACTGAATGAAATTTAGCACCACCAACACTTCCCTATTCCCAATGTGTTCATCCCACTGGGGTGCCGGGTGGAAGGGGAATGGAGAAAAGGGACGAAAGCTGTAACCTATGGTGTTCATATTGTTTCCTTCTCTCCTTTGTGCCAGGTGATGAAACCAGCGGCTCGGGCAGCGGAAGCGGCTGTACAGATGACATCTGTCCCACGGAGTTTGATTTCGTCACCACTGAAGCACCACCTGTTGACTCAGACAGGAGGGAGGTGGAGGCTTCAGCCACACAGCCTGGCTGGTCACTGCAGACATTGCTCATCACCTTCATCAGTCTCATACTGCAGAGACAGTGGAGATAATCCTGGATCTGGTGGGAGAAACTGTGTTTTAGCTACAGAAACAGTCAACTTTCTTCTTTTCTTATACTCTTGGACAATGGACCATGCCACAAACACTTGCAGTTTTATACAAGAGAGCAGTACTGCAACCTGCTTCCCATTTTAGTTTTCCCAAAGAGTACCAGGTGCCAGACTGAACTGCTTCCTGCTTTTTTCAGATATCTCTGAAGACGATATCCACTCTTGAGAGAATTCTTTCTCAAACCTTTATTACAAGAGACTTTCTGAGCTTCATTTCCTTTTATGCTGCAAAAGGGAAAAAGGATCTTACAGTGTGTTTTTCCCCAATGAGAAAAAAAGAGGGGGGAAGAAACCAAGTAAAGAGTTTTCTTTCTGAATCAGACATGATTCAAGGCTGCTGCATTTCAACAGAATAGCAACAAAACAAAACAATACAGGAAAGAAACAAAAAAATTACAACTGTTCTTCACTGACAGCCAGGTTTCCTTGAGGAACATCTGTAGGATGATTCAGGTCATCAGAATGATCATTATTATAGGGAGGAAGGCTGGATTTTTATTTTTTTTCCAACACAAAAGTATGTCTCAATAGTGAATGTCTAGGACTCCATCTCCCAACCACATCAGATTGATATGAAGGTAGAGAAGCCGAAAAATAAGTTTACTTTTTAGTATGGTATTAGCTCCACTAGCTTCAGAATATCATGTTTAGGATTTAAATATTAATGCCCAGTAAAAACATGAATAGTAGCACAGTTCCGCCAAGTTTCTTTTAGGATTTATCCATGTTATGCAATTGGCACAGTTTTCCACTTAGCTCACTGCGTGTGCTTATCAGCCACGATGGAATGTTAAACAATGCTCCTGACCCCTCAAGGGTTGAGACAGAAAACAATCCCTTGTGATATAATCTTTTTCCTTTTGTTACTGTTCTGACATCAATTAGAACTTCCTGCTACTATGTTCATTATCCTACCAAGATGGCAATTCTCTAATGGACTAACAGCAACTACATCAATAGTGTTTCACACCTAACTACATCTTTCATATCAGTTAATTTCGGTGTCACAAGGATTTCTTCTACAAAATTTCAGAACAAATATATAGTACTGACATGGAGATTTCTTTCAGTTTTTTAGTCTTAGTATGATCATCTATTTTTATATATATAAATATATATAAATCACAGATTTTAACTTCTTAATTACAAGCTCAGGGTTGACACTTCTTTGTAAGAAAAAAAAGGTTTGGTCAACCAGCTCTTCTTTTTTTGCTCTGCTCTGAAAAGTAATCCTTTAATGACTGGTGAGCATGAAAATCAAGAAGAGAATTTTTTACATATCCAGTTGTCCATTTCTTAACAAGTGTGCAGGATGAGAGAGAAAGCCCCTCTCATATGTATGTATTTGTGAGGGGCATGTGAGTTTGCACGATAGGCCTAGAGAAGGACTTGGATGTCCATTGTGATGGCAATTGTACTTTCAGATTCTTCAAGAATACATTGCTTTAATAATCATTGCCTAAATCACCGTGGTCTTGGATAGAGTTTTTACATCTGATCACAAGACCCAAGATAGCAGCTGTTTAACTCCTGGACAAATGAGTGTAAACAATCAGACATCAAAATCTTCCTTCTTCTATCAATCACAGACAAAGGACTTCTGGGGCAATTCTGCATGATGTTGAAGTAATCTGCCAGGAATTTGTTTCTTGATTCTTACACTGACTCTGGAAATGGTATAGACAAATTGTGGTAATACTCTAAAGCCACCAACCACATTACAATTCAACAGCAGAGCAGGTAGATTGTAACCATTGCAATGATTTTTTCTTGTCAGATTATAATTAGCTATCGATTTAGGCATGAAATTAAAATAGAAAACACATGGCACGTTAGGATAAAGTATACTCAAGCACTTTTACTAGAAAGTATTTACAAACTATATAGTATGTTTAATAACAAAAAGCTTAGGTTTTGAGCCACTTGTATTCCATTCTTTTTCTTATTCCATTTGTTTGTTTACTTCAAAGTATAATGATAACATTGTAGAATCATAGAACCATAGAATCATAGATGGTTTGGGTTGAAAGGTACTTTAAAGATCTGCCTGCTGTAGACAGAATTGCCATTCACTAGATAAGGTTACTCAGGGACCCATCCAACACCCTGATAGGTAGTCTATTCTTCTGGGCCCCGACTAGCATGCACGAGTCACTGTCTTAGTGTTCAGATCACATCAATCTGACACCAGCCATAATAATGTTTCCCACTTCTCCAAAGCTTGCCCCTGAAGCAGCTCTTGTCACTCAGCTTTTACTGTCTCCAGGAAGTTTAAGCCAATGCTTATAGGCTTTCTTTTGCCCTGGTACAGCAGGTACCAAGCAGAGGGTCTTTGCTTTTAATTTTTCTTCTGAACTTGCACATGTATCTTTTTACAAAGAGAACTCTTCAAAAAATCCACTAGTCCATCTCTTTCTACCCATGTCCACATCCTTTCTATATTTCTCCTCTTCAGCAACTTTGTTTCAGGAGTTGAGTGTGATTTTGATTTCTCCTATAGTGTATTTATTCAGTGGTAACTCCTGCTACTTCTATCTGATTATTCTGCTTCTGGAAGCTTATCAACAGTCAACAAAGTCCAAGCCCTTAAGTCCTCTGTTGTACCTGCACCACACTGCTAGTGAAGGAGCTGATGGACTCATGAGGTCTTTGTGTTAGCCTCAGTCCACGTGTAGGTGCTCTGATGACTATTTTCAGCTGGTGCAACCAAGGTGTGTGTCCAGAGTGCCCTCAGCTACTTGTAGACCTGCATGGACTTTTGGATAAGGAGTATGAGGCATCCCTAAGAACTGGGGAGTTTGCTGAAGGCTGCTCTCTCTTGGGGAGCTTGCAGGAGAAGCCCTGCTCTTCTTGGACTTCATCTTACAAACTGCCTCTCAAAAAACAACCCAGCCTGATCTTAGTCAGAATGTAATTGTCTCAAGGGAGTTATGTCAGAAATTTATGTCTTCCATATTTTCTTCTTTTATTTTCCTAGTATGCATGGTGATATCTGGTCAGGAGACGAAGATGCCTGTGTGTGAGGTATTGTACATACGTTTCTTTAATAGTCCCTAAAGGTTGAATACTTTCTTCATACATTGCATTTTTCTGAGATTAAGTGAGCTATTAAATCTACAGAGCAAATGAATTTGGGAATGAACTACAGAAAAGAAAGAGCATTCATGTTCATAAATGTGAGACTACATAATTTCCAATATTTCTATTTGCACATCCTTTGCGTCCAATAACTCTTCTTCTAAGGTAATTTTTTGGTGTGCCACAATTTAAATATTTCTCCTCTGTTAGCAGCTGATAAAGTAAGAAATTATAAAGAACACAATTACCTGTTCAAGGAAGAGGAGCTAAATCCTAAGGAAAAGTCCTTTGATTGTGTAAACCCTCTAAGCTGCACAATCCAAAAGTTCTTGACATTTCCTGTTCTTTTGAAGCAGAGACTAATAAAAAATTAGATGTAATTAATTACATAACCAGTGCTGCAGACTCCTGTGAGGTTTTCCTTTTCAATATTAGCTGAATTGCATTTGCATCATCCTCAAATTTTTAAGGTTCATTGTACTGCAAATTTTTCTACTGATGACTCAGTATGCAGTACAATAACTGCACTGCAGACTTCCAGTTTGAACTCTGGTCAAACTTAGGCACTCCAAAAAAGACAATCAGAAAAAAAAAATGAAAAAGGAGGGTAGATATTTCCTGCACAAGAGGAAAAGTAGAGGAACCTGTGCCTCAGTGTTCTGGTAAAGGTTGATCTGTCCCAATACCCTAAGAGGCATCACAGAACTCTGTCCATAGAAAGCTCCCAGAATCTGAGTCTCAGACCCAGAAATCATCCTAGTTCTGTGGAATTTTCATGGAGAAATATTCCCACAGATGTGGTGTGAACCAGTTTGAGCTGCTTCCATGCAAAATGTCTTTACTGTGTGAGTAATCACGCACTGGAACAGTTTGTCCAGAGAGGTAGTGGAGTCTCCCTCACTGGAGATATTCAAGAACCATCTGGACGCAATCCTGTGCAATGTGCTCTGGAATGACCTTGCTTGAGCAGGGAGGTTGGACCAGATGACCCACTGTGGTCTCTTCAAACCTCACCCTTTCTGTGATTCTGTGATTCCCTGAGCTGGAGCTGTTCCTGGGTGCTGGACTGCATGTGCAGTGTCTCAGCAGACAGCAGTTGCCTTCAATTTACTGACTCTGAATCATTATCAAATGTAACTATACTTATTCACTGAGATTTTTATTACTTCCACATGAAAAATAAATTGCAGCACTGATGCAAGTTGTGGTTTTTGTTTTTAATTTGCTTCCAAAGATAACCCATTAAAACAGAACACAGAAAATTTTAGAATGATTATGCATGTTTCTACAGATTTTATTATGGCTATTAGGATGAAATCCACATTTCAAAGACCACAAAACCATATTTATGATATTAACCCACAAATGTTCAAACCTACTTGAGAAGAATGGAGTTAATAACAATGGAATATTACATAAAATTGCAAAAGCCATAATTTTAAACTGAGATTCAGCAGTCAAAGGCTAAATCTTAGCATCAGAACTGAGATTGTGTTGTCAAAATATGGTGCACTCAGCAATGCCTATCTTCAAGGAAGTTAGGGCAGGTGATGCACTGAACATGGCAATGTTTTCATTACAGCTATTCAGAGGGACTGTAAGGATCATATTGACATGTGTAATTATGATCACTTTATTGATAAAATAATGATAAAGACCACAGTACCATTGTAACAGGGTACATGAGAGATAAATATTATGATAGTAACTGTTATCTCATTTGTTGAACAGTATAGGAGATGTAATGGAGAATGAAGAACTTTGATTTTTAAAATAAAATTTTAGCATCTCACAGGAGTGATGGTCTCAAATAAGTTTAGTCAGAACACTTTTCAACAGTCTATCATATTCAAATCTGCTGACCAATACAACCAATCAATCACTTGAGGGGTAATTTGCCAACATAACAGGAAGTGTTCACTTACTAACCTTTTCTACTAAACTGAGTATATAGTTTATTATTCTGATTGTGCATCATATGTGATCTTATAACAAAGTTGTGCATTGCACCTCTGTGAAATCCTGTCGCCATGACAAAGCAAATGAGAGCTTTGTCATTAACAAGGATTTCAACTACAATCAGGGAGAATAAAGAAAGTCCCTTTTTTTCTGGAAGCTGTTCATATTTAGTTTATTTCTGACTCTCAGTAAAAACCAGCATTGTTCATAAAAGAAGTAACATTAGCATCATCACCTGTAAGTTTCCAAACTTTACTCCAGAACAGTTGCATTCTTTCTGCCTGGCTTCCCCACAGCCAAGGTCTCTGGACTGTCCAGAAGTTAAAGAAAGTCACACATGTTTGTCTGTTGCTTAAAGTCTACACAGTTGAATCAAACCATTTAAAGAAAATGGGTCAGTATTTCAATTAACTCTCATTTCACCCTTATTTTTAATGAGGTAGCATTGATAACTAACCATGTAACAACATGAAAGGCTTTTGTGTGCTATAAAAAAAACTTCTTCCTTTTCCTCCTTTATTCTGACACCAGAAAATCTGTGAGGCTTCATACTTATAACAGTAGGCAGTATCTGTTATGTAGTTGGTTTATTAAATTCAGAACGGCTGCATTACTAAGAGGAGGAGTTGTCTTTTTCTTGAGATGGAATAGGCAATGGGAATGTCCATTTGTCATTGGCAAAAAAAGAGGTACAGAATGGCAACTATTTTTCTGAGATATAGTAGCGGTCTGTCCATCAGTATTTCTGACAACATTTTAAAGCCAAATTTCCAGGGAAGATTAATCTATTCCCACTGAAATATAAATCACTACTGTTGGAGGCAGGCTTGTGGAGCAGTGAGACGGACTCAATATGAGTTAGCTACAAAGCTAACTTGGTTTATTAGTGGCGTTTCTACAATTATAGTGTTCTCTGAGTGTACATGCATTAACATTACTGGTGCTCACACACACAAACAATCACTCATTGGCCACAGTTACAAAACTACTGTCTCTGTACTTGTCTTCTGCTGCTCCTGAGTTCTCTCAGTCTCTGCAGGCTGTTTATCTTCACAAGCACAGAGCAGTCTGGCCAAGGTCACATTCCTTTTGCTCTGTCAAGAAATCCACAGACCTGGTAGTTTCCCACACACTACGATTTTCTTCCCTGAAAAAATACAGAGTATATGGCTTTCGGTTCCAAGCATCAGGGAAGATGGAAAGAAATTTGCCGTCTCCAAAGTGGGAGGCTAGCCATTTAGACAGCTCTCCTGCTTTCATCTTCTGGAGCTGCTTTTGTACCTCTCCAGGGCTCTCCTGGGCTCCAATGCAGATCACCTGAAGAAAGGAGTCTCCTGGGTATGCAAGTTGTCCCTGTCAGCAATGGAGTTTTTCCAAGATGATTAGAAAGACAACTGAGGAGTCAGGGGAGCAGTGACTTCACAGGGAGACCCAGCAGATATACAGGAGATTAACAATAAAATCAGGTGAGGGACAGCTGGTGCTCTTCACATGTGTCCAGCTTTTCCTTTCAACCTGTTGCCTATGAATTTTTGGTGTAGTCTAATTATGACTATCTACTGGTGGACATAGCAAAGGCACAAATATTGCTTCACAGGTCAGTGGTGTTTTGGTAGTCTGCTGAAAAGTTTCTCTCTCTCTTCTCAGTTTCCTGGTAAACTGTCTCATTCTGTATCTTTCAGAGTATGAGGAAGATCTTGCTACCTAAAACAGATAGTACTTTTTTCCTTAAAAAAATAAAAAATGTGTTATTTAAGCACAAAACTGTTCACATCAGTCATAAAAATTTCTCAATTTCACTATGCACCTAGTGTTTTCTTCTCAAGCCTGAAGATGACATGCACAGGGGCTCTGGAGAAAGCCGAACTCCATTAATCCTCTAAGTTTCTTAGAGGTCTCCCATGTTCCATTAAATACCCCAAACACTGGGTTACAGGTGGACTGTGCTCCTTCTCCTCCCTCCTCTCCTCACTTCTCACCTCCAAGTATCATCAAAAATCTTTCCAAATGAATGTTTCATCAAAGCCAGTACATTAAAGAAAAAAATCTTTTTTGTCATATCTGTGTTTCCTGATGTTAAATATTTCTGAGTAAAGCTTCCTGTGTGCCACACATCCTATCTCTCTTTGAGTCACCAGTGTCGCTATGACAATTTTCTCCTCCAAGCTGAACCATCTTTTCAATCATTTTTAGCTCACTGGATTTTCTATCTTCCTTCCATAGATTTCTGTGCCTTTGGTAGTACTTAAAGCTTCTGTTTTCAGACAGAGGAAGCAAAAAAAGAGATTTGGTTCACTTATTTTGGGGGTTTTTTTTCAGGTTTTATCAGATCCCACCTTTAGCTTTTATTCTCTACTCTGGACATGCTCTGCTGGGGGTATGTTCTTGATCATCTGACCTGAATCCTGAGGACTTTTCAATCTAGTGTGTAATTAGAACTTGTAGACTAAGTTTTGGGCCATTCATTCTGTCATGACAAAATTCTGTTTCTTCCTTATAATATACCATACACTTTCTGTTTTGTTGTTTGCTATGCTGATAAGACAGCAAGGCAAATGGCAAAGAATGTGGATTTTCTATAGCAAGATTAACTTAAGGGCAACAGCTTCAGGAAACAATTCATACCACTTCTACAATTTATTATTCTGAGATCTGGCATTGGGTATTTTTTATTTCCTTTTATTTTCCTGGGCTTCACGTGATTTACTATATATGCTGGCTATGTGTATATTACGTTGTACACATGTAATGTAACTACAGATTAACTGTTTCAGTCTTAAGATAACACAGAAGAATTTTAAGTAGCTGGTCAATCTTAGTCTGTTTTTAAGAGCTACAGAATGATGATCAGTCTTTTAAATTTGCCCAAAGAGAAGTCAGAGGACTTCAGATTTCAGCCTCTTGCTATTAGCTGAGTTTGAGGCTACAAAAATACGTTGTAAATAATTTGTGAATATGTGCATATATTTGACAGGCGAGAAAGAAGCGTTTTCATCTCCTAAATATTCTGAAGCTTCTTTTCAACTTCTTCTTAGTCTGAACCCAAATTTACAAATGAGGAATTTGCATTCAGAGCTTTTGGGATGTCAAACTACATCAATTGATGGACATTTATATACTGACTCCTCCCAGGTTACTTTGTTTTGTTGAGGAGCAAAATCATTTAATGTACTTCGCAATTTTATTACATTTATCAAATTCAAAGAAAGGGTGTTGTTTAAGTAGGTCAGATGTCTTAATTTGGGTATCAATTGACATTTATACTTGCTTGTTAAACTTTTATGGCTCTAGACATATGAACATTACTTGAAAGCATGCAAATTGTTAGCTGCAGTTTTTATACTATATTTGTAGATTAGTATTTATCATAGTTAAATGGAAATTTATAGGGATGATATTTGAATGCAAGTCAATTTTAGAATAATTAGTTTCAGACAGAAATAGGTTAGAGTGGAAAAAAATCTCATTGAACATTAAACCTGCTTTTCTACTTATCCAATTCTAACATTTCAGCCTAATCTGACATGAAAAAGAACCAAAACCTACAGATCCTGTTTACAGATCATACCTGGAACTTTAATAGTAATTTCAATTTTCAAGGAGTTCCAATCAAAATGAAAGTCAGAGAAAAATCTCAAGTTCTCCTATCTCTGAGCACTACCTACAAAGATTCATATGTCAAAGTGTGTGTATATATATAGCAGTGCAGGAGGGCAGAGTTTGAACTTTTACAGAAAAGATTCTTTATGACTTTGTAACTTCAGAGAAGTGGACAGAAATAGAAAAATATATACAATCATTTTGATACATTTGTGAAATAGGTTTCACAGAACCTGATATTTTTTGTGCAAAATGCCTTAAATCACTTTCTGTAGGGCTAATGCAATTAAATTTATTTCCTTATATAGCCTTTTATAGTAATTACTTCGGATGCAACACTCGACTTTTCTTTCCACTGCAATCATATACAGCCTTACGATTACTGACAACAACAGAGAATGAGAGCTCTGCTTTATTAGCTGTGAATGCACTTTTGGTCCACTTGTAGACTGAGAGCTTGGAAGCAAGAAGTGGTGACAGTGCCAAGAGCACTAAGACCTTCCTGATGTGCAATACCTACATTCTCTCAGACTTGAAATCCTTTCTCACCTCCTTTCTCACCTCTCACCTCCTTTTCCTCTCACACCATGTGTCTTCATGAAAACTGGCTGTGACTTAAGGCCTCAGGTCATCCCACCAAGCACTAGGCACTTCAGGGAGCACATCACCTTTCTAGATCTTTACAATTAATCAGAAGAGATGGACTCCTCCATATCTGTGAAGGGGCTTACCCCTCTTTCTAGCACAGGCAGACTGGAATGAGGTTTGTCATGTAAAAATCCCACTTAAGTGCCTGGGGGTAGATGCCACTGGTGAGACAAGGGATCCAAACTTCACCCAGACTCTCTCCTGCCCTTCTCTTTGTCGGCCCAATGGTACCTCTTCATCATGCCAGGCCTGGAGTGAGGAGCCTGGAGAGAGGTCCCATCTGGGAAGTCACTGTACAATGGCTTTGTTTCTGGGCCAAACCAACCCTGATCTAACTAGATGTACAACCAACGTGCATTTGTTGTTCTGAATGCCGCCCCATGTTATCTTTTTCTTCTTACTTACATGTAATTTGAACCAAATACCCTAGTTTCAAACAGGAAAGGCAACTTCCTTCAGTGTGCATATGCACAAGGGATGGAGCTCAGACAGGTCTTTCCTGAAACCCCAGACGTCTTTCCCAGCTAGTGTAAGCCATGCACAGGGCTGAAGCCAACTAAGAGGGTAAGCAAGGATTGTGATGCACATGGCTGAAGGACAGAAAGCAAATTAATAGAAGTTCCTCCTCAAGACTGAGGAGCTGCAATAAAGATACCCTTTGGGCTTAATCATTAATGCACTTAGTCATTTGTCAGTCTCAGCCCTTACTGCATCCATGAAAGGGAAATACATATCTAAGAGGTTAGTAGAGAGTGCAAGGTTAATACATACAGGTTAATGCTGACAGACTGCTAACATGCCTTTTGAAAAATAGCTGATTGTTATGACAGAAATAACTTGTTAAAATCTGAAAAATAATTAAATGCATCTTCTTCTCTATCCCACTCTATCTCTTGGATTTCCATAATAAGGAAATCCTTTTTCGTTCCCCAACATACTTTTTGGGGCATTGGTACTTGAAATGTGGCAGAAAACAAAAGCCCATCTGTAAAGCACCCATTCAGAGTCCAATTTTCTAAGTCTCCTGCTCTTCCACTTCGCTTTTCTTTTTGCATTTCTGAGAATGGCACATGCACATAGTATATGTAAGGATACATCTCCCTCACTGCATGCACATTTATTTACACACATACACACATATATGTATCTCTATACATACAGTCACAAACCAGTAAATTTCAAGTGCATATGCTATAAAAGAGTATTGGAAAGGCTCCATTTACCACAATACTTGACACAGACGTAAGGAGAAGAGTCCCAGACAGGGACTTGTGCTTTAGAGATGATTACACCATGAGTCTCTATAAGTGTTGTTGAAATTTTCTGAAATAACTGAAAAGGGTGAGCCTGCAGAACTTAATTTGGCAACATCTGCTGGTACTAGTAAGGAAAACATTTTAAAAAAAGACAACTATCCAGATAAAAACAGCAACTTAGATGGTATCTCATTCACAGTATTTTGGGGTTTTACTGATAGGAATTTCATCATTTTGGGGGGTTTATTTGAAAAAAAAAAAAAAGAAAAACTGTAGAAGCCACCAAGTTTTTCAGAACCCCTACTTCCTTCCTTTCAGGCTACAATAATTGTTAAATGATTACTTTTCTACATTTGTGGAAGTATGTTCTTTAAAAATTAATTTGATAAAATACTGATGACCAAAACCATCATCCTAGTTGTCTTTTTTTAAAAAAAGGAAATTCATAATGCAGGGGAAGTGGGTCTTGCTTTTAGTGGTATCATTTCATTCCCTTAAATGAATTACAGATTTATAATCATACTGCTACTGTCCATCACCCAGGAATGACATGATACAACAATTCCCGATGGATTATCCCCGCAGCCACTGGGTATTTTTCATTTCTTTCTTCTCCACACACTTTCTTCCAGAAAGTTTTGATTAGTAGAGATGCATTCAGATTTCCCTGTGGATAAAAAGAAGGGAAGTGTATGATATTTTTGAGACAATCTCAAATGGTACTGCTCGGCCCATTGCTTTTCCATTTCCTCCTGAGTCTTTACTAAGGCCAGTGCACGACAGTTAATGACGTTTTCACAAAGCGGTGATCAGTAATGTAAATACCATTTTCTTCCCTCAAGACTTATAATGAATTCTGTGTTTCTTAAGCTTGTTTCTTTCACAATTTGTCATGTCAAGGAAGTTAAAGATGATATTTGGAAATCACAGAACAGTTAAGCCATACACCGTTGTGTTTCTGTCCATTAGTAAGAAAGGTTTGACTGCAGGGATATTTTGTTGGAAGGGTTGTATTAACAGTCATTTACATATAAATATATATATATTTGTAGAGTTGAGCCTGCTTCTTTCATAGACCTTAAAATTACTACCAGATAATGAATGACCTTCTGTGAAACTCATTTTTTGTACTGTGTCTTCCTGAAATACAGACATTAGAAGACCTTGCTGCTCAGCCAAGGCAATTTTGCCTGCTGCAATATTATGTTACTAGACAAAGGCATTTGAAAAAAGGCCATACATTTTATTTTCTAAATCAATACTTTTTTTCGCGGCCTATGGAAAAATCCTTTTTTAGTGCTTACAACACATTTGAGAGTTAGGGTAGGATTGTAATATTCAGTAACAGACCAAGACAATAAGTAGCATTCTTAAAGATTAATTTTATTTGCCCTGCCTTTTGCTTGCAAATGTTATCCACATAATGCTTTTCAGACAGATTGTACCTTGTTAGTTTCCCTGCTTCATAGTATACATATATTAATGAATATGTATTACCACTGACAACAGTGTAAGGCAAGTTATTTCTCTCATAGTGTAATTCTACTCTTTATGCATATTTTAAATTTGCAATGGCTTGTTGGAAAGTCTAATTGATTGTCACTGATTACTAGCCAGATTTTTTTTTTTGTTAAGACACTATTACATCAAATTCTGATCATTACATGAAAGTTTAACCCTGATTATGAGAGCTTAATGATATTCTTTTTAAAATCACAGCAAACTTTTTATCAGTGAATCTCCACAAAAACAGTGTTCAAAGTGTCAGAAAACACAGTTTTCCCAATTGTTATACAATACGAAAGAAACAGGCTTTTCTCAGCTAAACAAGAAGATATATTGACCTTTATATTAATCTTGCCGTAATTGGACTGGCAAAGCATTGTAATACAGAACTCACAATTAACTAACTCTCTGTGCAGAGAGAGCAATAGCTCAGCTAAAAAATATCAGACTGCTTGTCAGAAAAGTCTTACTGATGCAACACACAGAGTGATCTGCAGACCATCTACTACAGGTATCCAGTTGCAGGAACTACTGTCAAATGCAAGATCAGGAAAGAAATGAGGGAGTCAAACTATTTGTCTCCCAGTGCCATGGGATCTTTACACAATCAACAGGCAGAAATAGGGACACACATTCTTTCCACCTACTGTAGGTGCATATACCTTATGTTGCTCCTACTTCTCTCTGTTGACAGTACAGAGGATTCTTGGTATAGCATCATGGTATAATAAGCTGTGTGAATGATTCATTACCATCCTCAGCTTAGAAACCTCCATAGATATGCCATAGTAGGTGGCTTGCACACAGCCCATTAATCCAAGTATTAAAGATAGGTGATCAGAAGTAATCACTTTTGGTGAAATAACTTACCATTTTTGGTGAGGTAACTATTCTCAAGGTGTATGGATCAGGATTTCCGAGTGTAACTCCTTTCAATCCAAGTTTAAAAGTGTTACAGAACCTGGACAATGTAATTTATGCTGTGTGAGGACTATGCAATGGAGGATCAGAAACACCTTCCCCAGTCTTTCTGGTCCTCCTCCCACTGAAGCTAGTGAGAGTTTGCCATCAGCTCCACTACCAGGAGAAGCATATCTAACAAATTTGACACTAACTGTTTAAATTTGTGTTTATACCCGTGGTGTCTCTCTCTCAAACAACACTGGTGACACTTAGTAGTTCATAATTACAACAGAAATAAAGTGTGGGACTATCTTTTACACTGTTGCTTAATATTCAGTACTGTATGTATATATCTACTTGACACCTCAGTGAAGACTTTGACATGCCTTATTCATTCTAGTTATTTTTATGGTATTGGTTTGGTTAGATTGCTTTACCTTATAAAGAATAAATCTATAACTGCTCTGACTTAAAATTCTCCAATTCATTTTTATCCAAGATTTGATAAATCTCAGTCATGTTCATTGGTTCTTCTCATTCTCATCACCCTTCACTCACACCATGAAGGCAATGTATATTGGTGGTTTGAAAACAGGGATTTGATATCCTCTGATGGACTACAATAAATATCTGAAGTGAATACCTGCCTCATGTCTTGTGGTTTCTTTTCTGCAAAAAGGAAAAGTGCTGTCTGCAGACCAGTAATGTTAATCCCATGATTGGCAGCTACTGGAGAATTATGAGGTAAAATGAATCTTTAAAATAACTTAGGAGAAGTTCATTCTACAGCATTCTTTTCCTGCTACTTATGTGCCAGGCATATTCCCCTAAAATCTGTCAGAGAAGTAAAGAACATCATGGAAGTGTCCAAAGTCATGACATCTAAGCATGCATTTCAGGCAGAATCCATTTATTTATTCTTTTGCAAAAGGTGAGAGCTTTCTGTGGTTATACATAAAATACTTTAAAAAATTATACTTAGTTGTTATTTTGAATTACTTATTAGTTCTAAGTCAATCATATTATGAGTTAATTTAATAGTAGCATATTATTGCAATTGTTGAATATCTTGGGGGGTTTTTTCTTTTTTTTTTTTTAAATAAGACTGCCCATGATACAGAAGTCTTCAAATGTAAGTTAATCTTGTTCTCTAAGAAATATGGGATCTGGCAAATAAAAGGGGTCGGTTTCTCCTTTTTAATTTGACCTATTCTAACTCCTTCAGTGGAGTCTAAGATTTCATACTAGTTTTTAAATTGTTGATACAGACTCTTTAAAATTCTTCTATTGATTAGGTTTCAGGTTTAAGGGGTTTGTTCAGCTGACTACGTATTGCTGTCTGGCACTACTTGAAAAAGTTTCTCGCTCTCTGATTATGCCTTGGATTTTCTAGGATATCTGAAATGGCACTGGACACTTTTGTGAGGCTTATTGACTCATGGCTTGTATTGCATTCAAGGTACCTGTGTATGGCTGGAAAATATGCAGAGCAGCAAGAAATCCATGCCTTTCTGGAATAGGGGCTGGAGCAAATCCATGGCACTGCTGAGAATCTCCAATGGCACTACATTACCTACCTCTGAGTACCCATGCTAGGTGTCCAAAAGAGATGAAGCCTGATATCTTCTGTGAGCGTCTGTCACCAAACTGAGAGAAATCAGCTCATTTTAAAATCAGTCTTTGTGAACAAATTGTTTGAGCAGGATTGGGAAATGTACTCCTTTCTTTAGAGCAGACTGCTGTGTTCCTCTTTCCAGACACTTGAGTTTTCAAACTAAAAAAAATACTTTGCAGTTTTCAGCCTCTGAAGAATGATTTCCAGCTTCTAATAATTTACAGTATTCTTTATCTTATTAACTCAAGACAAACCTTGCTGTGCAGGTTTCATGCTCTGTGAGGAGGTAAAAACAATCACTTGTCATAGAAGAGCTTAGTGAAAGCATCAATATAAAATTCTGCTACATGCCTGAAGAGACATTACCTGAAACAGTGCATAGAGTCTTCTGTGAATCATGGAAAGTCTGATAATTAGTAACTCCTTTTAATTATTATTCTCTTCTTGGGCACCTACCAGAAGGTTCTGTTAATTAATAGTGCCTTGCTTTAAATCCTGCTGGAACAGAATCAAAATGTGACTTGCTAGAGATTTGATTCCATTAAGTGTTCTAAACCTTCCTGCCTATTCAAACACCACTGAATCCTTTAGTCTACAGATATTGTAACAACCATTTTCTCTGACAAATTTCCGATACTTTTTTCAGGACTGTATGAAACATTGCAAGTCTATTATGATTCCTTTGTCTCATCAGAATGCAAATAAAATTCAAGGAGAATAAAATGTGAGAAAGTATTAAAAAAAGGTGGAACTATATCTGTTTGAAAACAACAGACATTTTTATTTGAATGACAAGTAAATGTTCTGGTCGGTTCTTTTACAATTTAGAGATGATATTTGAAGACCAGCCATAGTACTGAAATGATATTGATATATCAAATTCTGAGCCTTTGCTGAATGTATTAGCACAGTCTTGGTTTAATACGCTATTGAACCTAATATTGCATTTGCATCTGTGAAATGCATGTCCATTCACTTGAATGTTTGGGTAGTATAGATGGCAAACATTAATAAATCAAATCAACTGTTAACACTAACCCAGAAAAAACTGAGAGCTAAGAAAATGTTTTCTGATGCATTGTCAAGCTAAGACACAGCAGAGAGCCATCAAATACATTCTCAAAAACATTCTGAACTAATAAAAAGAATGTGCAGGTGTCAAGTATTTGCAATATGATGCAAATGCCAAAAAAACCTTCCCCAGAATTTGGATCTGCATGAGGAATGATATTGTCTTACAGACAGAGAGACAATGGCCCATTTTTGTGCAGCTCCATGTGATAGATGATGCTCACTTCTGCCATCAGCCCAACTCACAGGGAGCGCAGGGCTAGGCAGCCCATGCAGCCAGGAGTTCTGGGGATGGGGCAATGAGAGAGCATGAAGGATATGAGGGGCTTGGAGAAGAGAACAGTCTGCTGTCCAAAGATGGCTTTGATACTTTTAATTGCTTCAAATAAATTATTTTATGAGACAGTGATTATAGGAGAGAGAGAAGAATAAAATGAAAGAAGTCCAAGAGCTACAGAATAATAGAATCAAGAGGAAAAAGCTGAGCTGAGTATCAGGAAAAATATCCTTGAAGTTAAGCAGATAAAGATGCCAAGTCTGGCTACAGATTTTAATTTCTGTGACAAAGCTTCTCTTCCTTGGCTTTTTTTTTTCCCTGTTAATGATTTTCTTCAATTATGCATTTATTCACTTTTGGTAGAGATATTAATTAATTCCAAAGAATCAATAAAGTTATAAATACAGAAACTCTTCCCATACACTTGATTAGATGTTAAAAACTTCCATCTTTAACTGTAACCTTGACTATACTTAAAAAAGCAGAATACATACAATAGAAAGGGTTAGTACATAGGACAACTATTTGTTCTACTCAATTTATGATGCTTTTTTAAAATACAGCTAGGTTTAAATATCATTCAACCCTCTCCCACTGGTACAAATATTAATAAATTAGAGGAGGGTGAAATAGACATATTTGTCAAGCGAGTCAGAAACAGCCCAAAAGACAAAGCAAGCAATGTGGAAGAGAGAATGGAGACTGCAGGAGTCCCCAGAAGAAATAACAGAAGTGAAATCTCAGCAGAACACAGAACTGGGACAATCCTGCACTGAAATGAAAACACACTAGAAATTCAGATAGAATTTCTTTTTTCTTTCCCCAACTGTTGGGAAGCTTGGAAAATTCTGTTTCCCAGTTGTGAGGCACTGGATGACTTTATTATTGGGTTGGAACTAACTCCAGTATGAGTGTAGGGTTCATGGAGCCCACATGGTAGCCTTGAGGGGCAGTCCTGGAGCAGACATCAATCCAAGAGGCAGTCTGGGAGCACACCCACACCACACACCCTGCAACCCCTGGCCCAGTCTCTGGTTGGCCACACCACTCCTCCCTCTCGCCTCGGTGCCACAGTGGCCAAAGTCTCAGCTGGGAGGGGTGGCCACAGGGGGCCAGGACACATAAACCCAGCAACCAGCACCTCTGCCTTTTCTCTCTCTCTGGAGACCTGCCACCTACCATGTAAAGCCAGACTTTTTGGTGGTAGCTGTTTAATAATCTAGGTTTTTTCTCCTCCTCTTCTTACTCTCTCTTCGTCTCTATCTTTACTCCTTTTCCTTAATCATTTTCTTTCTTTGCTCTTTTAATCTCTTTCCTTATTTAGTATTTTGGGTAACTTAAAACTGGGAGGTTGGATTTTGCTTAGTTGTGTGGGTTAACGTGTCCTAATTCGGTGCTTTGTGGAATGCTTTGTCTTAGCGATATGTTACGGCTTTAAAACGTTCACCAAAGTCCTTATTTTGCCCCTAAAATTATCAGTAAAAGAATTTCCTGAGAAAACGTGTGCAGCATTCTCTCTTTACACTCTCTCAAGGTATTGGTGGGCAAACTTTTGGAGTCTTGTATATTCTTTAAAAGTAATATTCCTGGCTGAGCTTGTGTCTCTGTGGCCAGAGTCTTACACCAATTCACTATTTCTCACTGTATGTGTAGTTATAGTGCCCTGATATGCTGAAATATTTGAGGGACTTCTCCCTAAAACAATTTCAAAGGTCCTTAACCATGCCACAGGCACAACTGAATGCTAAGGGATTCCTATTCTAGAGCAAGATGTTCTGCTATACATTCCATGAAATGTGGAAGGAAAAAAGTTTGACACTCTCTGGCTGCAAATTAAATTTACTGACATTTGCCAGGCAGAGGCAACATTCCAAGTAGTCATTTTGCTGCTCAATAAATTCCCATTCACTTTGCTCTGTAAAACCTGCCCCTACCTTGCTTCCAAATGAAATAAATCTGAATATTAGAGAAAAGTAAAGGGAGCAATTTTGTGAAGTGCTACTAAAGATGGGTTTTCCAGATAAAAACCATACCAATATTGAATGACTGGCAGCAATGAAAGTAAAAATGAGCATGAGACAAGCTGTTGTGATGAGCTGACACAAATTCATCTGTCTGACTAGCACAATTAAGAACACATCAGAAAAACACAACTAGCAATCCCCAGACCAACCTAAAAAATTTAGATACATGAAAGACTGAAATGAAAAGTATCACTTTTTTCCTCTCTTTTCAACTGCAAGTAGAAATACATCTTTCATCTTTGTTTGTCTGTCCTAGCACAGCCACCAGGGTATACTTCTTTCTTAACAGCAGATAGACATAGTATAAATGAACACTGAGCTCTGTCAGTTCTTTGTATATATGTCGTGTCCCTGATCAAATATGTTTAGTTGGGAGGTTGCATGTTAAAAATAAATAAATAAATGCATACTATATAAATAAATAAACTTCTATATTAAAAACAAATGCTTTCATTGTTTTTGCAAAATCTATTTATCCTAAAATTATATGTGGAAAATGTTGGAGGGAAAAGAAAAGGAGGTAGGAAATAGTATATACATTTGACCTGAACAAAAGGATGGCTTTTCCTTCTGTTAAAAATCCAGCTTTTTATTTCCTCAGGAAGGATTGTGCTTTGCCTTCGCAAGTGGTATTTTTCAAAGCTGTGAGCTGAATTCTAAATCCACAGGGTTTGGCACACCGAGGGGGTGTACACATCTGCAAAAGAAACAAGCTTTCTATGTCTCATCGAAGCTCCTGTCTCCAGGCTTGGGAAGGAGATACAGCTGCCTTGGGATGTGACACGCATCTGAACAGCCTTAGAGCAACTCTAAATGAAGCTGTTTGTTCACATCTTTGCCAGACAGCCATGCCAAGGGGACTAGCAAGAGCACAGCATGCCAAGCAAGAGTGCACCTGCGAATCATGAAGACAGTTGTTGACATAGGTCCTAAGGACTGTAAGTAAACTCGATGTGCATCCGCAAGGGCTGAGCACACCATTCCTCCTCACGATGCCCTCACCAGGCACAGCCAACGAGAGCAACACAGGAAGAAGCAGCTCTTTGGCAAGGTCTCCCCAGACTGAGCATGGGATGGCAGGATACAGCAGCATGAAAGAAAGCTGAAGAATTTGCTGATAAAAGCCAGGCTGGAGTGTGGAAGTCTTTGGTAAAAATTAAAGAAAAACCCAATGAAGAAGGTTTAATAAGCACGTCAGGTTCTATCTGAAATTCATGGCAACTAGCCCAAACAAAGCCAGTCACCAGTCTTACCGCTGACAAGAACAGCCCTGAGCACTTAACCTGTTTAGTAGCTTTTCAGATAACTCACCTAGAGAAGGCAACTGTGAAACTGTTAGAGATATTTAAACAATAATGTCTCCACATAAACATGAGGCTGCTGAAAGATGTTTTCAAGTAAAAGTTATTGGGCAGTGGGAATGGGGAGGGCAGCAGCAAAAGTCAGTGAAACCTCAAAGACCTTCTTCTTAGTCAGAAATTAAAAAATCTGGTAAGAGACAGGATGGACCAAACCCTTAGAGATGGACAGCAGGGAAACAGGCCTGGAAGCAGCCTAGGACACAGCAAAGAAATGACCCAGTAGAGGAAGTTGCAAGGGGGAACTCTATGGCCTCACCACTGAACTTTTAAGCACTTGTCTGCCAGTCATCAATTCACATAACACAATACACCATATCCAGCAGAACAGACAGCTGAGCTCTCTGCTACACAACAACAGAAAATCAGGAACAACAGGAGACCCATGACAGGCAGAACCATAGTGCTGGGAAAAGAGCCTTTTAGTCTAGCCTATGAGGAAGCCTGAGGACAGAGATAAGGGCTGAAAATATTCCATTTGAGCTGGAGGCCTAGTGACTGCCTCCTTTATTCAGGCACTTGGAAGTGCTGCTAAGGGCAATGGTTGGAGTCCACACATGCCTTCTGTCCATTCTGTCTGTTGAAGTTGCTCCAGGGTTCATGGGTTTGTCAATAGGCCAGAGACAGTAAGGCAACAAAAGAAGAGATGAAGAGGGATGGATCATATGAAGAGACCTGACTGCTTATTTGCTCTCTACGGAGTAGCTTGGTGTGTTAAGGTTTCTGACACTCATAGTCAGATTTACTAGCTTAGTTGCTATCCTGTACATCCCATCTGTCCTGGCACGAAGACAAGTGAGACCCTCGAAGTGTCGCTATTGTACCTGGCAATAGTAACAGCATCACGAGTGGACACAGGATTCATGAAGAAGATCAGAAGAGGCAAAATGGACCAAGCCTGCAGATTCTGAAGTTAGGTGAATACTGGGAGTTTTCTTCTCAGAGAAGAAAAAGCTGTAATTTTCATCCTTGGAGTGTGCTCTGCTGGTATTGCAGCATGGTTTTGGAGCGATACCATGTAATGGCTTGGACATTGTCTTAACTTGAAGGCCAGTATAGAGGCAACTTTTGAGGACCATGGTCTTTCAGCTTTTGGGATAGGAGGTGAATGCCCTCTCACAAGAAGCTGGTATGCAAAAAGATGTCCAGCACTGGTATCATTTCTTCTGGCCATCCAGGTCTTGGAAAGCCTAGTTTCAGTAAACAGCTCTGGATAATGAATATCTGCTGTGTCTCACTGAAGCAGAGCAGGATCATTGATGCAGCCTTGTTGGTAACCTGACTTTGTGCAGGCAGCTGTGTGCAGGGCTGTGTGCAGGGCACTGCATAATACACCACAGCCTGTACTTCAAGAAAACAAGTTTCCTTTCTCATAGCCATCAGCCTATATGCCTTGTTCTCTAAGTGTGTACCTTCACTACTAGATTTAGCTGACAGACTTTCAATCTGCTTGTCTTCTTTCTCTTTTCTCCAATCACAAGCACAGGCAGGTGTCTGTCCCAAAAGAAAGTCAGTAACAATATTGCAGCTTCCAATTTCACAGTAATAGCCATGAGATGTGGTTGCTTTATTTCACTTCCTTCCTAAAACAGGGGCAGAATTGGAACAGATTCCATTTTGAGCATTTAACTAAACAGACAGCAGTGAGATTTGATTTCCTTCAGAAAACAGGTTCTTAGTAATTCTTTAAGAGTATTTTCACAATAATCATTTTCACAAAGGAACAGGCCATGACTGACAGAGATGATGTGGCTGCCACCAGCTTACTACAGTGTCAAAAAATTAGGCACCTAACCTACTGGGTGACTCAGAAAGAGGCATTAGCTGTCCATGGATCCAGTACAGCCAGTTGAGAGAGTAATTAACTAGTGACTAGAGAGCATTAAACACCTCAGAAGGATAATTCGCACAAAAGCCCTACATGCAAAGCTGAAGCCTGCGTGGGACTAGCTAACAATAAGCCTGAGAAAGGGATGTTTTTGAGCACTTTTCCTTCGCTAGAGCTCAAACATCTCATTTACCGTTGTTCCATGCTCCTGTGTGATTCAGAACGTTTTCTCAGAACAAAGCAGCAATTCAGTAGGAATTGTTTTAAAGAAGGGCAGGGATGGGTGATGGTTACACCCATCTCAGTTTGAAGTCATTTAACACTGTACCGCCCATCTGTTAGCAAATTGCCTTGAATAAAATACAGCCACAAAAATGGATGTGCTGATCCCTCATCCTGCCTCCCTGGGCTGCGCTGTGTGACTGCTCAGTTATGAATGTGAGCAGAAAAAGTGAAGCGCAGAGGTGGCCCATGGGCAGCAGATGAGGTTATGCTTTGCACTGATTTGTAGGACGACAATCCCAGGGCGGGAGGCGTGTACGGACCTCTGTGGAGATTGGGGATGTGTTTTCAGCATTCTTTCCCTAAGTTCTGAAGTCTGTGGGAACCTTTGGGCATCCCTCTTCATCCCCCCCCAGCAACAATAGCCTCAGGACAATTTAGAAAACAAGACATGGCAGGTATTTACTAACACTTGCATAAACCAGCAACAAAAAATACCTCTTCTGTAGTTCTGTAGGGCTGAATGGAACATTAAAATATGTAAAATCAACCTTTGCAATCAAACTTGTTGCAGGATTTCCTCCATCCGTTCTTTAATGCTCAACTTCCTTTCTTCTTAAGAATTTCATATAAAGTTTACCTGTGCTTCTTCCATTCACCAAGGACACAACTTGGTTGCTAGACCAATATTGTACTTTCCTAAAAGGAAGAAAAAGCTTTCTGGTGTCACCAGGTAATTTTCCAACAGGCCACAAGAGGGCAGGTTGTACTTTCGATACAGCTGCAGAGTTTTATAAACAGCTATTAAAGCCAGTCACAGTTTTAAAGCCCTAATTACTAAACCAAGGGCCAGCCAGTGGAAAAAGGAATGCACGGATATTTGACCTTCGTATTTTTTATGTGCATAGTATCAATCTAACGCCCTCATTGCTTTTCTCCTGGAAAGGAAAATACTTTTTCACTCAATTTACAAGTGAGAACAGAACAACTCTCCATTGCTTTACCCACCAGCTCTTAGGCAAAATCTGTTATACCAAGTTACCTGCTGTGCTACATTTTTTATATTTCTCCACTCTTTCTTTCCTTCTACTATTGTTACTTGCCCACAATCAGGGCAGTTTGCAAAGCAAACGCTTGGGACAGCACTGTCCAAACCTGCAAGGTGATGAAGCTAGTCAGTCATCCTGTGATCCCCAGGAAAAGTCTCATTCAGCATTGGAAAGAGCAACCTAGAGTGCCTCCTAAACTTTGGCATCCACATCCCATGAAGGACAAAAGTGTGCCCACCTCCATCCAACAACATCTCTCTAAATTAGTATTTAGCACAAACTGCTGTGTGTTCTGGGTTCTTCACCTTGGAGAAGCGGAGTCTCCGGGGAGATCTTATTGCAGTCTTTCAATACTTAAAGGGGGCTTATAAGAAAGATGGGGATAAAATTTTAGAAGGGCCTGTTGTGATAGGTCAAGGGGTAATAGTTTCAAACTAAAAGACAGTAGAACTAGACTAGACATAAGGAATAAATTTGTAACAATAAGGATGGTGGAACACAGGAACAGGTTGCCCAGAGAGGTGGTGGATGCCCTGTATCTGCAAACATTCAAGGTCAGATTGGATGGGGCTCTAAGCAACGCATTCTAGTTGAAGATGTCCCTTCTGATTTCAGGGGGACTGGACTAGATGATCTGAACCCAAACTCTTCTGTGATTCTATGTGAAGACCCATAGTCTTGTAGTGCTGGAAAACAGCTGACATCCCCTTGAGAAAGGCACATGGAAGTCTCAGACTCAGCTACAATCTGACACTGATCAGGGTCCAACTGATGTGTCACATGTGTGCACCAGGTCTCTGGAGACTTCATCTGATGTCATCAGCACCACGTAACACTGGTCCCTAAACAATAAAAGCCCCCAAAAGGCAACCTGGGTTGGTAGCTAGGGTACTGGACTGAAATGCTGCACAAAAAGTGCTTAAACCTTTGTTATCTTGGGCATAAACCAAGAACAAGTGCACTGTGATCCCCCAAAGGCACCACAAAACAGCAGAAATAGCAGAAGATTGTTGTCTCCCTGAAGCAGCAAAGGCTCATCTGAGTGTATGGTGAGCAATTTTTTTTTTTTTTGCCCCCAAAAGATCACATTTTCAATGTAAGTTTTATGAGTTACACATACACATACACATATTCAAAGCTAAGTATATATGAAGACCTACTGATATCTTCTTTCTAGTCCACATAAGCGGTATTGAGCAGGCCTAGAAGAAATACGAGAAACTGTTACTAATAGAAATTTTTTTTTATTCAAGGCTACAAAAGCAAGGTTTTTATAAGACTCAGGAACTCAAAATACACAAAGTCTGAACACTCCATTAATTTAATATATCAAGCACCAAAGCTGACACAGCCTGTTCAGGAATTCATTTGCTATATAAAAAACCTGTCTCAAGATAACATAGGAAAACCACACAAATGTGGTTCAAATCTATGTCTAAATAAAGAAATATATCAGGAATGTATAAAGGAATGTTTAAGATGGGGTCTAGTGAGTGCCACATCCAAACCTGATTCCCCACCTTCAGACGTGAGTAATTCAAGCTATCTTAGCTTTGTTACCTTGAGTCCTGGGTCCCAGACTTTGGAAATTTAAGTCTAGATTCATGAATTAGTGCAGCAGAGACAAGAAAGATGAGCACCACTTTCAACTTCTGCCCCAGGTCCCTAACACAGAGGTAAAACACAAGCGTATATCTAGGTGTCAGGGAACTCCTGTTCTTAAATTTTAGGAGAATTTGAGTTTCAGAGTTTGCCTACTGTTAACATCAGCTTGATTAGAAATAATATATAGAATGAACCATATTTCTGAAATAAACTCTAACCAGGGGGTTCCTATAGTATTTCATCAAACAGTATGAAACATTTTAAACCTCAAAAAAAGACTACCTTATTCAGACTATTTAGTGATAACTGTAAAATGATATGTTATTCAAATATATATGTAGAGTTAATAATTTTCAGCACATCTTAATGCCGTTAAATGAAATCAAGACACACTGAGGTGAAAAATTATCTTGGTTATTCAAGTTGGTTTTCTTCTATGTGGATTCTTAGCTGTCTTGATCTAAATCTATAGAGGATAACTTACAAATGTCACACACTCCAGATAACATTTAGTAATGAGAAAAATCTAGGCTGTCTTGAGTCTTGCTCATATGTACCCAGAGACTTCACACATTACAATTCACAAGATAACAGGGAAAACCTGAATGAGAACAACTTAGTCAGCTGCCAAAGGAGTGTGTGATAAAGTCTCCACTAAGATCTCCGTAAGTCAATCAAGGTCGCCTCCTACAAGAGTAAGCAAAGAAAAAAAATGAGGGCACTAGGCCTCTTCCATGTATTTTTTGGGGCTGAAGCTCACATTCATCAGGGGTTCAAAACCTCTTCTCTGCCTTCGGTGCTGGAAAAGCACAAGCAGTAGTACAAGCACTGTCAGAGCTATAAGTGCTCCTCCAATTGTGGATCCAACCATGACAGCCCATGCTTGGGTTTCTTCAAGGGAACCTGGAAATACGAAATTACTGAAGTGAGGACAGCCCTTCTTCAAATTACACAGAAGAAATAATATTTCCCACAGCCTGATAATTACTACCTGTGCTGCTTAGTGACCTTCAGGCCAAAGGGGAAGCTGGTAATGCACCATGTAACCAAGACATATAGCAGAGTTGGAGACATTTCCTGCCAGAGAAGTCTAGAGCTGAATTTAAACTTCAACATTCCATATAAATTAGACAAAAAGACCATCCTTTCATCTAATTTCACCAAAATTATGAATGATTTAAGCAATTCTTTCTATAATGGCATTCCAAGATAGCTGCTTCCAAGCTATTTTCGTCAGCAGAAAACCCTCAAATTTTCATGCAGACCACAAAGCAGCCTATTTACAAACTTTTAACTGAAAACACTAATTAGTGTTGTTCTGCTGACCAGCTCCAGATCGTATCTTCTGATTTTGATCCACTTCTGAGGAACCACTGTCTGCTAAGATAATGTTGCCCATTCCAATAATAATACTGCTCCACTTGGCTGAATTTTTGTTTTCATTTATGCTTTGAGAAGCAAAAATTGCCTGTTCTCCTGTTCTGAAAAATGCTACATATACCGAGGTAGAAATAATTACGTTGGACTAAATATTCACAAAAAAATCTCTCAAGAGGATTTCAGGTATTTAAAAGTTACCTTGACAAATGGGTTTAAGGAAACAAATGGCTCAGGGAGATAGCACACTAACTATAAAAGCAACTAAAAGTCTTGAGACCAAATCTACAGTCTGTCTCAACAAATAGTTGAAGGCAATCATTCCAAAATTCAGCAAGGCCCCAGAATGAATTGCTCACCAATTTACCATCTTTCAAGACCCAGCAACGTGTCAGTGTATGTTGATTTCTAACGTGATTACATGAAGTACAGTTACCAAGTTATATATTCAGATAAAAGAGAAGGGTTTGAATGTAAAAGCCTTATTGTCTGAACAAAAGCCATGAAGACAGGGATAGATACGCTCCTTCACATAGAAATAACAATTTATTTAGGTGGAAGTAGAGAAGCAGCAGAATCACAAGGTGCCTTTGTTCTTCTCTGGGTGCCTGATACCCAACAGGCAGCCACTTTTTCAAAGCAGATGGAACAGACAGTAGTCCAAAGGGAAGAAAATTTAAACTCCATAAAAGGGGAAGTTTATATTTTCAGGGAAAATTCTGGGGACAACCCTAGGAAAAGCACTGCAAAAGCAGCTACCATACCTTCACAAATCAGGGCTCCCCTGAACGAATGCAGCTCAAGGACAAGGGTTTCAATCTTTTGTTGTCTACAGACCTTTAAACAGTCTCCACAGATTAAAACCACAGACATATGGTAAGCATTTAGAAGAAATTCCTGCCCACATAGGTTAGATAAGCACCTACTGCCTCTCAAAGTAATACCAAGGTGATCATTTGTAAAGCAGCTGAAGCATAATTTTCATTCATTTCTTACACTTCTGCCTTTTATAAATATTTGTAACTCTTGTTGCAAAATTTGGATTTTGTGCATAAATACTTTGCTTCTTTGTTATTTTGTCTCTATCTAATTTGTATCCAAGGTAATTTCAAATGAATAGAGAAACCCTAAGGTACATCCCACTCATGGCCATAGAAAAACTTTAAAATTGGGGATTCACAACCCAAAACATCCAGATACATCTCTCCAAGGTATCCAGATATTAATGGAGTTCATCTCTAATGACAACCATGATCCAGTGTTATTCAAGGTCCTGGGCTAAAAAAGTACTGTTTTTAATGACCAGCGTTAGCCAGAGGAACACCTCAGAGAGTGTCTGACCTCTGATGGGTTAAAGGATCCTCTAACAAGCATCAACAACACTGGGAAATGAACTCAAAATCAAAGACTACTTGCTCCAAAGGAGCACCATTCAAAACACTGGAGCAGTTCAAGTTAATGTGTTTTGCAACAGAGGTAACTAAGCATCTGCAGACTTGTAGTTACTATGGCTTATACAATGAGTAGTGACTACCTGTCTTTGCTACCACATGTGTTTGCTAGCAAGCAGGTGAATAGACCTGCATGTTCTGTGAAAGGTTCCTTGTTTTATATATGCCTGTGTCATTGAAAATGTCTCATCACTTGGCCTGGAACAACATCCACACCTGTGAGACGTACCTGGCAGGTCAATGGCATAGGTGTAGCCAAGTTGCTCCGCGGTCTGGAAGAGCTCATTGTTGGTCACAGGAGGGAAAAATGGCACCATGTTATACCGTCGGTTGTGACCGATGGGGGCCAGCTCATCAGGCCAAGCATTGTCATGGGGCTTAAAACGCTTCATCCACTCATCAAAGATGGCATCAGTAAAGGAGTGAAGAACCTGCAAATTCAGGTATGGGCATACATGATTATTAAGCTCTTTCAGAACTCAACAACCTTTAAGACACTCTTACCCAAGGTGGCTGGACCTTTTGAAGGAAAGAGAAGATGGCAATCTAATTTAGATGGGATTTACAAAATGGGAAACCAGAAAAGCTCATGAGAAGATTAAACTGATCTCCTGCATGGGATATTGTACTGTATGCATCTTTGTTGCTGCTTGTTTGTAATAAATTCTTTCTCCAGACAGTTTAACATCAGCTGGCAATGAATGAACAGGTCCACCTTCTCAGGTGAGGGACCACTGGCCCATTCAGGTGAATGTACTTTTCAAAACTACTTTAATCTTTCTAGTCTCTGAACAAATATGGAAAATTGCAGGAAATTTGATTCTATCATGCTCATTTTAGAGTGTGCCACCAGTTCCAGGTGCCCAGGAATTTAATCAGGTCTTTCCCAGGGTGTTTATAGATC
This sequence comes from Campylorhamphus procurvoides, assembly GCA_013396655.1. Classification (NCBI taxonomy): domain Eukaryota; kingdom Metazoa; phylum Chordata; class Aves; order Passeriformes; family Dendrocolaptidae; genus Campylorhamphus; species Campylorhamphus procurvoides. The sequence continues at coordinate 1,244,961 of WBMV01004981.1, forward strand.
TATAGTTGACTAATACAGGAAAGTTATTTCAGACCACTAATACAAATGTCTGGAACAATTCAAACTGATTTCCTATGTACTCATGGTTTTCTTAATTACAACCCTGGAAAAAACTTAGAAAATATCATATAGAAAATAATCTTGTGTGCAAAATCACAGTATAGTGAAATGAATGTCACTGTGCCAAAAAGAAACAAATGTAGGAATTAAAGAATTATTAAGGAAATAATCTGGAGAACCACTACATAAGTATTTGGACTAATTTCTCCAATAAAGATTGCAAACTTAAAAGTAAGGAAAAATATATCTATATAATATATAGACATATAAAGAATTTATATTTAATGACTGTGGCTTAATCTAACAAAGATGAAAACAAATAGGCATGACTGTATTAGAAGAGAAAAATGTATAAGCAAAGTCAACTGCTGGCTTTCTATTTGCACACAGCTGTTTATGCTGCTCATTTCAGTGCACTGATGCACCAGTGAAATCACATTATTTCTATTTCCCAAGAGACTCTGACATTAGATGTGTTTCCTTTTAGCCTGTAAGTTTTGAAACAAAGAAACAAACTACTCAATCTACTGCTTGAAAGTAACTAGCCTCACTTTCAGTTTATCTTCTTGCTATAAAATTGTCTGATATAAGCCATTAAATTTAGATACCACGTAATGAAATGGTTCAGGGCAATGTGACATGGAATAGCAGCTCTTCTCCCTAGAATCTTATTTTATATTTTACAAATCACCCTGAGATTTCTTTCCTTTTTTATTTGACCATTATGCAGGTGTGGTAGTGTTCATGAAAAGATAATAAATTCCTCCTTTTCTATTAAGAGACAAATTTTTAGGGAATTCACTTTACTTGTTCTGCAATCTCTGGTGAGAAAGGGGCCTTTGAGCCACAGCCACTGGCAATCATGGTGGAGATAAAAGACATACCACAAAGATGGGATCGTTGGCAGCTGCATGAGGGAGAGCACTGGTCCCATTCAGAAAAGAGTGAGCCAAATTATGAAGGCTCAGCATCGACGAGTTCAGGGCTCCATCTGGTTTATCAAAGCCCTCCAGCGCATTCCTGCGGATGGGAAAAAGCACCATCAAGGAACCACATTTTGCTGACAAATGTGCTCATAAAGAAAACCAGTGACCCAGACCGCTCTAGGGAAGCCGAAGAACAAACCTGAAACTGAAGCTGGAATTGCGGAAAAAGGGGGGCCTGTCAAACTCCTGCAGGGAAAGGCACCTCCTGATGTCCTCCACAGTGGGCAGCTGCTCGCTGGAGCCCCTGAGCGGCCGCCGTCGCAGTGGCCCCTCATCACTCCCATTGCACAACGTGACCAGCCGGTTGTAGTCATCCAAGCTGAGAACAAAACAGAAAGAGGCACAAATCACAATAAGGTGGTGACTTGCTTGTTGGCTTTTTCTCCTGAAGTATAAAGAGGCCTTGGCTCTTGTGTGAGTGAGCAGGAGTTTGGAACACACACCTCCTGAGGCATCTCGGTCCACCTTCCATGGCCTGGGAGATGAATTTATTGCAGGACTGTCACCATGCAATCACTTTTTGTGGATCTGCATCCTCTGTGGGCCATCAGTTATTTGGACCAAGAGCTACCAGCTTCATTATTCACAGTGAGAAGATGCTTTAGAAAAGGGAAGCACACATCCTGTCATGCTTCCCCCCTTCTCAAGGGCTTTAGAAGGACAGTTTTTGTCAGGCAATCTAAAACACTCTTTGCAATTTTAAATTGACAAATTTTCACTCCTGAATAAGGACTACTTTTTAACTCTTAACAAAAAGGAAAAAACCCCGAACAAATAAAACAGGAAAGTTCCACCATGGTCTGAGCTGAGAAAATGCAAGAAATCACAGAAAACAGGATTTCACTTTCCATTGCTCATCCCTTTTAGAAGAAAAACAACTACAATGCATGACATCCTCTTTTTTCAGGGCCTGGAGAACATCCTGCTGTTGCAGGGGTTGCCCAGTAGCTAATGTGGAGCAAGTTCTTTATGTCAGGAAGAGAAAGAGGGAAGGAGGAGAAAAACAGTGGTACACTTATGAAAAAAAGAAAAAAACCTGTCCTATTCAGTATTAAATGAAACAGCATTTTCAGAAACTCCTGAAGTAGAAAAAAAGCTCTTCTCTGCTTAACCTTGCCAAGGTAAAAGTTTAGTCACTTCAGTTTTCAAGAAAAAAAGAAAGCCCTATTTATCTTAGATAGAAAGTAGCGGCAAAATTTAAAGCCAACTGGTACCTAAAGCTGGAATTTCAAGTAGGTCTTTAGGTATCCACAGAAAGAGACTCTTTTGAAAAGGCCTGAGCTTTGTGTACTTTTCTATCTGACTGACTGCACAGTACCCCTGAGCTGAGAGAAGAATGATACATATGTATTGTAACCAACAGCATCTTATGTCATAGCAGCCCAGCCCTGCATCTGAATTCCCAGTCAAAGCCCTGCTCTCACACAAATCAGTATATGCTGGCAGCGAGCTCCTGGCTGGCTCTGTGCTGTTTTTCATGTGTAATCTCAGACACTTGAAGTCAATCCCCAAACTGCACTAAACATATCAGGGTTAAGGCCTCACCCAATGCAAAGGAATAGATTTTTCAGCCTATCTCTAGCTTCCTACATGCCAAAACAGTTTTCTGTTTCTGCTGCTGAGATCAAGTGGGTGTATGTTACTGAGAACCGATACACAGGAATGTCTTTTTTAGGAAAATACTTGCCAATGTGTAAACTCTCCATTCTTTTGGCAGCCCCAAATTGGCTGAATCAACTAAAATCCTGTACTAGAAGAATCGTCTTTAAAAAATATACTTCCATAATACCGGGTGAGAAAGTTTATACAGCACTATCTATACACAAACTGACAGAAATTTCAAGTTTTAGGTAAGACATCTTGGTTCTTTTCCTGCCACTCACACTGAGAGAGCAGCCTGCATGTGAATGCTGAACGAACGCAAGGTTTGGTCAGTATGTAAGTTTGCCCTAGATATTCTCATACCTGTTACAAACTACTTGCCAACGGGAAAACCTGGAGCTCAGGTTGATCAGCCCCGGGTCATCTGGCCGTGATGCTCCGAAGAACTGGTCCGTGCAAATGTCACACTCATTTCTACCTGTGGCAAAGTTCCAGTAGGGCAGCGCAAAGGAGTCATTGCCCGTCAGTCGCTGCAATGGACAGAAACATGTTATCAAGAAATTACCTTCAAAGGCAAGAGAAAGAAAGGGCTCCTTCAAGCTGTTTCACTGGGTGTTCACTGGGTATTTCACTATTTCAACTACATGCATTTCATAGTACTGCTCCAACTCTTTTCAAAAGATCTGGGCATTAAATCAGTCTAAGCAAAGACATTGTCCCTAGTTTCCCTGCTGTGGGACTGCACTTCTTTTGGGCATGTTAGGCTTTCTGCCGATTCAGAGACCAGGCAGGAGAGTAGGAGCAAAGATGAATTGAGCCTTAAGCGACTAAGAGGCTTTGTGAGTGATGTAAGTGGGTAATGGGTAAAATTGTGCATGTGGTTGGCTTTCATTCCAGAAAGACTAGCCTCGGGGAGAAATCTGAACTGGTATTAATAGAGCAATACAGTGAATTTGCTTGTGCTTGCTTGTTAGATACGATTTCATGCAAACAAGGTCCTGCAGCTATTTTGATAGCAACCATTTTCATTAGAGATCTGCAAGGCTGAAATACAGTAACATTGCCAAGGTATAAGTTACGCCAATGGAAATGAGCCAATGCTTCTGTAACTGACTGTCGGACATGTTAACATATATTTCTTTAAAATATGTATTGCTAAATACGTATGTACTAATTGTACAGTATGGCACATTTAAAAGGAGTTGTGACATTTAGAGCTGTTTCGTTGGAATCACATCTCCAACATCAGCAGAGAATATGTTACCAAGTTTTACATTAAGGTGTTGCTTTGATTTTATTAATATGTACAGTTATTTCACAGCTTCTATCCTCTGTTGTGGAGATAAAGGGAAAAATCTCCATGATAACCTTCACATCATTGTTCACAGTGAGAAACTGTTCAGTCCTCTGTATCCTGAAAGCCTTAATTTCACTTGAAACAAAACAAAAATAAAAAAGAATCAGTGAGCAAATACTTCTGGGAGTTTGGGTAAGAAACTATCCTAGGAAATAGCTTACCCTTGGCTGGCTCACAGTCAAATAGTATAAGGGAGAAGCTGTGCAAGGAAAAGGAAAGGCTCAGCTAACCTGCAGGTCTCTCTCCAGCATCAGCAAATGGTACCTATGCCAAGTGACAAAGGCAGGTCCTTGATGGGAGAAATCGATACCTGTGAAGGGGCGGCCAGGACCTACAAAGGGGAGATAAAAGAAGCATTTAGGCACCAAACAAGGCTCGGAGAGAAAGACAATACCTCTTTTTATTGCATGGAGTGGAGTTAAACAAGGGCCTTCAGCTCTGAATCTTTGAAAAGAGTACACACATCAGAAGGTACATCACTTACTTGGGAAAAGTGAAACAAACTCCTCTAGGGATATTTGCTTCAGTGCTTCTCAAAACTTCACATTCCCTAAAAAGTTGGTTATTGTGAAGATTTCTTCTCACTTTAGAGGATTTTGATTTTAAGAAGCAGTTTTACTTTCTAAAACCCCAACTCCTTGCTAATAGGTACCATATTATCTCATTCTCTTGCTCAGCTGCAGAACTTACACCATATATCTATCATGAGAACCTCAGCATTTTCTATACCATGACAACAGTAATTCAATATTCTCTGCCAATTTTCTTCAAATTGTGCTTGTTATTTTTTGTATTGTGCTTTTGCTATTACACAAGAACTAAGATACTCAAAAGCAAGAGGCTTTTGAATTTTTTTATCACTGCTGCAAGTTTCAACCCACATATGCATTTATTTACTATTGCAGCAGCACTAGAAGTTACCTCTTTCCCTTTTCATATAACTGCCCTGTCCCCTGAAGAACCTTTGCTCTGCTAGGCCAGAGACTGCTTCCTTTAACCCTGTAAAATGGAACTGTGTTAGAAGGGCAAACTAAATGAAACCCAGGGCAGAGTAGCAGATACCCTCCAGCAGGGAGAGAGAGATGGGTTGTTCAGCTTGCACAGAGGACTGCCAGGTAGAAAAGCCATACTGGTTGGTGCCTTCTCCTGCAAGAATTAGACTTTGTGAAATGGGGTTGGTACAGGTACTCATGTCTAGAAAAGTAATCAGGACTAGGAATCTGGGTTTGGGAGAAAGCATGGGGTTAGATACCTAAACCTCTTAGCCAGGTTGGTTTTAAAAGCTGATTGTGGTTACTCAGGCAAATTCCATCCTTGGTGACTTTCTGAAGACCACAGAAAGCAGTAGCACTCTGGTCCCAAATATCTCTTCATAGTCTGTGCCTTCACCACTGCAGAGAGCCCCTTTCCCACTGCCACTGCATCTACTTTGTCCTATGGACTAGAAACATCTTTTTGAAGTCAGTCATTGCCTGACCATACTTCAGTTCACTCAACAGTGAAGCCTGTGCACAGCCCCCTGCCAGATGAAAGACGCATCAGGAGTGCAGCTGGTGTGCTCCAGCTGGTGTGCTCCAGCTGCCACAGGGTGGGGGGACTAGACCACAGCAAGTCCAAAGGACATCTCCCTTGACTATAGATGACCACCAGCTTCTCATCACTGTTTTGCTCCACAGCTCTATGCCTACTACTGGGACTCATAGCTGTGTTAAAGCATATATCTTTGTTCTGCAGTGATACTTTTCACCCTTTCCTTCACCAGTAGAGCCCATTGCATAAGAAAAGCACTAACCCAATAGCGTGTCTCTGACTGAGTAGTAATGAAGCCAAACAAAGTAGTTATAAATACTACAGTTGGCAATTTGTGGTTCCTCTCCAGTTGGACCAAGCAGACTTCTCCAGTGCTGAGTTGCAATTACATAGTCCGGGTGAATGGTTGTCTTTGCACGGTCTAGAGCATCAAAGAACTGCTCTCTCTCCTCTGCTGTCAGGGAGTGGACATCCTTCCTCACAACTGCTGGCTTCCTCGTGTTGCATTCGGGGCCAGTCCAGCCAAATTTGCATTCACCACAGTTATAGCCACCAAAATTTCCTGCATCAAGAGAGAACAAGCAGTCATCATGACATTATGAATCAGGGAAAACTAACAAAGAAATGCAGAAGAATTAAGATTCAGCACTCTTTTCCCCCAGAGATGCCCGTTCCTGGAAGGGACAGCAGCTGAGCAGACTGGCAGCTTTGCCAGTTGCCTAACCAGAAGGAAGGCTGGCTTGATTCCCAGAACAATGGCAGGGCCAAGAATCACACTTAGCCAGCTGGGGAGGTGAAGCACTGGGTAATGGGCTTGATGCCCTGAGGTGCTCAGAGCTCTGCAAAGCCAGCCCTCAGGCACGTGAGGAGTCTCACTGAATAGTGAACTGAGCAATTGAGGTTAAGACCGTGATGAAGTGCTTTGCCGGATTGACTCTCAAGTACTCTGTTCTTCGAGGATCAAACCCAAAACAGGGTCAGTTCACGTGGATCATTAAGCATAGAAAATAATCCCCAAACAAAACACTTCTCTTAAGGACAAAACTTAGGAAAAATTAGCGTCTCTTAACAGTGTATCTGGGACCCAGCACAAACCAGGACAAGCACCAGGGGTGCTGCTAGTCACGCATTAAGCATTTTTAAATGGTGCTGCAATAGCAGCCTGAGAAATACTGCAGTACTATCATGCCCCGCTGGCATCATTCCTAAGGCAAGTAATCGGATCCGCTCTAGGCTATTAGGTTAGACCCTCCAATGTGATGGAAGAGCCCAGGAAAGCACAGCTTGCTTTAAATGTGGCCTCTTCCACACTGGCAGACAGCTGGCAGCAGGAGAAAGGCCCTGCTGAAGCTTAATCCCCCATTGTTGGGTGAGACAGGGAACAACCAACCATTCCTGCAGTGGACATCAGCCTCCTGCCTGCATTGCCAGCAGGCTGCTGGCATAGCAGCAGTGTAGGGCAGTGGGCATTGCTGCAGGGGAAGAGGGGGAAGCAGAGTGGCAACCACAGGTCCTCTGGGGTCTCCACTCAGTTCCCAAAAATCAGCCCTGAGACTCCTTAACTTCATCCTCCCCCCTCCAACTCCCTGTACATACTCACTCTGCAACTCCCACGACAATTGTTTTCCAAAATGTCATAAAATCTCACAGCTCACCACACATATCGCTGGTCCTAGATCCAGGACAGGCTTCAAGCTAACATGGGGATGGGCAAGTGTCTTATGAAATGTTCCTGAACGGGGAAATGTCCCTAGGGTTTAGGCTTGAGTCTATGGCCGCAACAACAGTTAACACTAAAGTAAGATTTCAGATTGTCAGGTGCTACAGAACTTATTACCAAATTCAAAGACCCACAAGGTTACAAGGGCTGTTACCAAGATGGCTCTGTAGACTATGGTTATCTCTTAGGGTAAAGGCTGAGGAACTCTAAACATTTGTGACAGGCTCCTGTGAGACCTGCCAAGATGATATGAGGACTCTTAGATGGGGGTTTGGACAGCTTATGGTTACTTCAGGGGTCCTGAGATCTATAGCTTTTACATCCTACCGTGAAGCTTGGGACCAGTGCTAGGGTTAGGGATCACTAGCATGAAGACTTCAGCAAGGTTTTGGACCATGCACATCCTGATGGCATTTCTTGAGGACAGTTTCCAGTTGTATGGCTTATGTTTTGCCCTCATGCAAATATAATAGCAGCTGGGTTCAGCTGCCATGTTCCAGCTGGCAGAAGGCACACAAAACTCAGGGTTTGCATTGGTTTAGAGGGATGAATGCATACACCAGAAAAAGCAAGTAGGTTATAGTTTTATGAAAGAAGATTGTATTGATATGTTAATATGATGAGGGCAGAGAGGGTAGGGGGAACAAGATGGAAGGCTGATTTAATCACAGTATCCTAAAGGTCCCATCAGAACAGCATAATTAGTGTTATCAATTCATTGTACTCCACTATCTGTGTACTTGGTTATTCCTCACGACTCAGCCTAGCTGTTAGGGCCCATCACATACTGCAGCTTGTACTGACCAGATGACCAATATCAGGAATATCTTGTTACATTGCCAAATTAGGCCATGTATATTGCTCAAGTTTCAATTATGGACCATGAACTTCTGGAAAGCATCTGTTGATCCTCACACTCAAAGGTACACTTCAATCTTTTTTAGGAGGAGGAAAAAGCTGGAATTAACCAGAAAAGATCTGTCAACAACCTCTTTTGAGAGTGGCAGTAACACTGACAGTCACTTAAAGGACCCCTCTACTCACAGTGCTGGATAAGCATCCTATTGAAATATAACCCTAACAGAGCCAAATTCAGTGCAGGACCAGGTTTGTCCTGTCTAGTCTTGGTCAGGGTCCTTTGAGTCTATGTGAGTCTTGATGCCTGAACTCATTTTATCAGACAATATCTGTATGTTAGGTATATTCTATTTGCCTCCTCAATCTCTGAGAAAATTTGCAAAAGCCTGAAATGATGAGTCATCTTCATGGGAAAAGAGCTTTTCTCCAGTTATATGGCATTTGGAGCCAGGTGGGCCAACGACTTCTCATGTGTTTCCCTTGGACAGGTCCTAATTATATCTAATCAATACTCTGCAGGATTTTCTTTCTTAACCACCCAATCTGTGAAGGAATCCAACGGGTCCATTCTTTCCATAACTTCCCCAGGCACTTTTCAATGGGAACTGAGCTTTTACTGAGTAAATAGGAGGACTTCAGTGAAGGCTGGCAAACAGGAGGAGACGATATCCAGGGAAAGTGTTACTTCACACTGCAATATTTCTGCTGATTGTGTTGAACATTTTTGTCCCATCCTTTTTCTCTTGTCAGAAACACACATAATAACAACACTTCATGATATCAAAACTTGATTTTTGATATTTTCTTTCAACAGACTTCATGCATCACAGGACTGTCATTATGCAGCAGCTGAAATGGCAAGAAGCTGATGGAGGTCAGTGAGATTTTCTATCCTGCAAACAGGAACGACTGCAGTAATCAGACTCAGGGTTTTTATGTCCCACCCAAACCACTTTTTCAGCATTTGTTTCTAAAGCACTCTACCAGGCCACTGGTCTGGAAATGATGCATTGCTGTTTTCAGAAGATTAATTGCCTTTGGACTTCCCACATGGCAACACTGTGAAATCTATGTCCTGGTCTCTTCCATGTCTGTTATGCTTGTGATTGTGGACTTCAATGGTACAGCTCTAGGAGAGCAGGAAAAGTAATCTCATGATAGCAGGACACAGCACATGGTAGATATTTTCAGTAAGGCTGTTAGACCCTTTCAAGATCCTTTTGCACTCAGGAACCATAAGAACATGCAAGGATCTATGCCTTAGCCATTTTTCACCTTCAGTGACTAAAACATAGCAACTCAGTGTACTACCTCCCTGAGGCTATGCCAAGAACAGCAGAGACTATTATCATCTCTTGTGGTTCCTAGAGAATATAGCATGGGAGCTTGTTCTGATGCACAGACAGATCATGTCACTGTTAGATGCTCCCCCCTTGTTCCACTGTTTCCAGGAATGATCACTGTACTGCTGCTGGTCAAAAAGGTCATCTGGGATGTCTTCTCCACTAGCCCTTTTGTATAGACATGGGATCACATGCCTTAGGAGCTGTCTTCCTCTGTGCCTAACTTCATCAAAATTTATGGTGCTCTTTCTCAGTAAAGTTGGGTAAATCTGGCTGTTTCTGTAGGCACTGTGCCCATGTTACTTCTCCCAGTGGGTCAGGCCTTGGGCATGGCACTGAGAAAAATGCACTTCTTATGACATGACCCTTGTGAACTGTGTGTTCATACACATCAGTGGTGTGTGCTAACACCAGTCATCACATACCACTGTAGCTGCTTCTCAAGCTGAGATCACCTTAGCTCATGGATTTTTCTGCCTCTTTGTAGTCATAATATGGTTTGCCTTCAGACACCAAACAAAACACAAATTAATAACTCCAACTCAACATCTTTCCTTCAGTAAAAATGAACCCACTCAACACTCACAATCTTCTGTCTTGTTTTATTGCACCAAGCTGAATCCTGAGCAGCTGCTGTGCCTCTTCCTTCCCAGAGACCAGCTTAATACACATCACTCATTGGATGGGGAGAAGGGAGTCCTTTTCAGACTTCTTTAGCCATTGCATTAAAGTAGGAAACAGCAGCATACTGCAGTATCCCAAGGGTAGGATCAGGATTGCTACCATGTGAGACAAATGGTTAGCTTTTCTCTCTCTTCTAACTCTTCATTTAGATATCCTGATAGGCTGTAGAATGTGGATGATCTGTACCTACCACAGGATTTAATGGGATCATCAAGGTATGGCTCTTAGTATTAACCCACAGACACATTCTCCTACAATAAGTAGATTCAAAAACTCCATTTTATCTCATGGAAAGGTCATCATATCAGCTACATGGCTAACTGGCAATTTGCTTACAGTTAAAGAATAGACTTTAAATCATCTGTCCCCAGCTTGAATTTATATTGCACTGGAATGTGAAAGGATTTAAATATTTTTTGCTAAAAAAACCCTTCTATTAAAAAATTGAGCAATGTTCAGCACATGCCCACATGTAAACCTTAGAAAGTGGCAGCAGAAAAAAAGAATTATGTTTAACTCCTCAGTGAACTCAAACTACGTCATTGTTTAATCACTGTCGCAATCTGTACTAGCAACCACATGACTGACTGCAGTGGTTTTTCACAATAGTCTTCTGTACTGAGTTTTTCAGGTTCTATACCAGATCTGTATCCCACTAGTACAATGTTATCGTTTAGAACTCAAAAATAGCACTTAGTTCATAAGTCTTCTAAAATAATTTTCTTCTAAACTAAATTTATCTCACTGAAATACTGTTTTGTTGTCTAACTAACTACAAGTCTCAATATTCAAAGTTAGACTAGTGTATCCAACACTTTGTCTAATTCAACACATGCACCTTATTGAAAAACAAATTACCAGATTCCCCTTCACACAGTACTGCACATTGCCAGGATCTGTCATCAGGTCATTCCAGTTTAAGAATTCATGTAAATTGAATTAATAATAGGTGCACCCAAACCAATTGTAGAACACATTGAATTAATTCAAAACTGAAATTAGACAGGAACTAAAACCACTTTGCTACCTCCCACCTACATTCATGCCATAACCCCATATTTTTAATAGGTTTTTATATGTTTGCTGCAACCAACACATTGAGTGAAACATGCAGCAAACAGCATCCTGACAACAGACTTGCTCTTGTCTATTTGACTATGCCCCTTGGCACAAAAAGTGGGAGGCAAAGCTTGATCTTTCTGTTGTAATATCTTATTCTATTTTCCCCTGGCTAAAGAAAGAAGAACAAATATTATCTGCTGAAGTCTAGAAATTGAAAAGAAATTAATCTGATCTCATAACCATTCATCAGTATTTGTGTTTGAGGTCTTTTCTTCTTTCTCCTTTTCTCTTTTCCTTTTCTTTTATTTTCTTTTTCACAAAAACCTAGCATCCAGAACTGGATGGATATGATTTTAAGATATTTTCCCTCAGCGAAAAACAAATGGACAAATTTTCAGTGTTCATTTTCTCCTTAGAGAAGTTTTTTGTGGAAAGCTCAAATGGATTAATTTTTTGTGAAAACTCCAGAAACCCTCCTTTGGAAAATCCTAGCCCTGTTCCTCACAGCTCCTCCAGGTTTCCAACCATACAGCCATAAGTTATATGACACATTTAAATGGCACTGTCTAAGCCAAATAATCAGCTACACTGTACTTGGAGTTCCCATAGATAATCATTTACAACATGTCTAAACTCTAAATTAAGCAGTACCAAGATGGCACTGGAACACAACCATTTATATTGTTAAAGTGCTAGAAAGAGCCTTGGCAGAGTTGGAGTTTGCACCATCCAGGAACCATTTCAAATAGGCAGCTTGTACATAACATTCATTTGGAAAATAAGATGCCTTAATAGTAGAGACATGCACTGTGCCATGTCATTTTGAATAAGCATATTTAATTTATGTTAAGTAGGTACCATTGTGTTACATAGGTACAGCTGCACTGGATACCTAATAAATACCACACATCATGTCACTTAAAACCCTGATATGCAGACAGCCAAAAGGTGTATAAAACTGAGTGAGAAAAAAAAATACCAAAAAACCCCAATAGACACAGAGCCATGATCACCAGCATTGTAAAAACATGAGCACTAATTCAAATCCCACACAGCTGTAAACTTCTTAGCATTCTCCTAGAAATGTCCTTGCATACAGCATCAAGCAGATTACAGCCCAGGAAAACTTTCTGAAAATCATCCTTAAGGATGCCTTCCACTTAAGGTTTTATCACTGGTATATTTAGATTTTAAAAATGCAAGGAGACAGAGGAATCCAAGTGAAATAAAAAACAGCAGGAGGAACCTGATTTAAAGAGACAAGAAGAGCAGACAGCTCAGCAGAAGTAAGGCTGAATGAAACAACACTACACTCTGCTCACATAACTTGGGATCCAGTCCTGCAAATATCAACTACCATCTCTATCTCTACTTGGATAAGAAAATTAATGTCTGCCTATGCAGACCGTTCTATCTCCATTGCTCTTCAATTTACTTCCAGGTTTTGATGTCCTAATAACTTTAACTGTGTAAATATGCATGTGTGCCCATGTGCTTTAGCATTCTTCTGACTCAGGGTCTGTGCCTGGATGTGATTCCTGACTTAAGTTCTGGAAGTACATAAGCACATTTTAAAATGAAAAAAATCTGCATTCAATTTTTTTTGTAAAGTGTCTGGAAAAGTCCTTCCACACTTCTATTTCAAGCACTTGAAATCCAGTCAAAGGAAGAGATAAAAGCTGATTTATTTTCTAAAGTGTGTTGTTATTATTTTGAGGAGTTTCAGTAATGCCATATGTCTGTTTAAGTCATCTGTCACTACCTCTCTGTTTCCAGTTGATAACAGCGCTGGAAAACTTAACCTCTTGGGCTGAAATTTTCTGCAGTGCTGCCTTCTCAGATTGATCTGAGCTCTTTTGATAGTGAGAACCAAGATATATTTTAGACTAAACAGTTCAGCTATTTCTAAGAATCAGGCTGAAGGAAAGTAGTCCATTCTTCCCATGTTAGAAAAATCAAACTACTTTATGTTTTCAACAAGAAATCCCAGGCTTCCTTTGAAATCTCCCTAGCAAGTTACTTCAGTGCCTGAGATGTGCCTTTTGCCCAGCTCCTAGTGCCATCTCCTGTCAGCCCTGCACAGTAGTCTGGGCTGAGGCTGCAGTTCCTGCTCATTATAACCCCTTCAACCAGGGCTATTGCTGAGAAAATGTCCTATCACCTTATCCTGCCCTGACCTTACCTTCCTACCCCCTCCCTCCTGCTAGCACGAGTAAAGTGGTCTTATTAAAACCTTATCCCTTTGAGCAGACTAGGCTTCAAGCACATCTCCTCCCAGACCTGTTTCACCTCCAGCATGCAAACACAGGATCCCATGAAAAGTCATGGGTGAGAAGGAGCAGCTGTGAATGGAGAAGGAAAGAATGGGATGGCCTCTTTTGCGGTTGTATAGACTTTTTTTTTTGATTCAGTGTAAGCTGTAAACTTAATTAACAACCCTGGGAAACACCATGGCCAGACAACCCAACATACTCAGTGCACAGGGTTATATTGTGCTGCCAAGTACTACTCCATGAGGGATAAATCTGTGATCAATGCACACTGACCCAATGTTCCCTGCACCATGATTAGCAGTGACAGAGGTTGGAACGCAGCACTGAAAGGACCAAAAGCCTGCACAGAATGGTGATGGGTGGCTACAGGGACAACTCCAGGGGCAAAGAGGAAAACACAAAAGTTTACGTGAGAGAAAACACTTCTTCAACCCTGCTGCTCTGAAAAAGTTGTTGATCTTATAATGAACACGGCAGATTTTTTAGTATATTAATAAGGCTTCTTGATGCCTTATGCCACCAGAGATGTTTCTTGCTTTCGGAACAAGCTTAGAGGATGCATCATGCCCATGCCCTCCCTCCAGAACCCATCTCACCTGTGCATCGACAGCTCTGGTTGAAGAACTTGAGGGGCCACCGTTCCCGGTCATCCACATTTTGAAGGGTGTAGGGGCCACTCCAGGGTTGAGTGTCTGCATGCACCCCCTCACACTGTCCCCTGCCCTGCAGGGACCCACAGATATTGCCTGGCTCTGTCCCTAAGGCTGGGCAGCAGCGCTTCAAGCGAAGGGCTTCCACTGTCATACAGACACGAGGAAACTGTGCCTGTGTGGGACACCAGCAGCTCAGATAGCCCAGCCCAGCCCAGAAGAGCCACCTCAGAGTGCCCATTATAGCTGGGTGCAGGCTCTGCCTTTCCACTGGACCTGAGCGAGCCAAGCAGGGAGATCTCTGCCGTGGAACAACCTGGCCTTGCTACAGCTCCATGCCCTGGCCAACCAGGGTAATCCCTCTCACTGCTGAGGATGCTGGTGTTGGGCGTTTGTTTAATCTCAGTCTCTTAATTGCCTTGAATGTGGTTCAAAAGGTGCTTTGACTCTGTGGTGCCTGCCCAGCAGCCACGGCTTTGAGCAGGGTTTATATAGAAGCTGGGAGAAGCCCTCATTAGAGGGATTAGCGCAGCATAAATCCTCGTGTTTTGCACATGACATCAAGGGCAGAAAAGATGCCAGTGTGAAAGCAAGTTCTACAGACTCTGGCAGCTTGTCAGAAGAATGAATGCCTCAGATTTATTTCTTCAAGTCTTTTATGAGCTTTGAGAAATTGATGGTCTTGTTTTAGCTGAGGTGACTGGATAAACATGTTTATTCTTTTAATCAAAACCCTGTGAACAGAAATAAACAGAAGAGGAAACCCCTTCTCTTTTAGTTCATTCACTGCAAGATAATACTTCCTACTAAAGCAGCAGCAGTAGAAAACTAACTGAAAGTGCAGAGGATATAGATGCATCATTAACAAAAATTAATAAACATGCTCATATAAGTTTGAGATGGAGACGCCTCCTGATGACTGCAGAACTCCAGTACTCATAAAGAAAACATGTGAGTGGCAAAAACAGAAGAATTCCCTTCCTAATAGCCTTTTTTGCATGCAAAATAAATTATTTAATTATTTTTAAAGGGTGAGTGATCCTTGTCTGTTCTCTAATCCTTTCCCCATCATTACACCAGAGGTTGTTTTGGAGCTGGTCTGGCTGTTAGCCTTTCAAAACTGCCACAGCTGAGCATTTATTACCCTCCTGGCAGGAGACAGTCTATAAGATCAATACACACACCAGACATGCATGCAAGTGGTTCTGTTCAGGACATCGACAAAAATAATTTTTAAAAGCTCCTACTATGCAGCAGTTCTTGCCCACAATGCAACTCCTGTGTGGTAGAGGAATATAATTAATAAATCAAAATAAAGTAGCTATAAGTGATTCTGTGAATCTGAAGCAATAGCTATCAGTTCAGGGTCATCATTCTCAATAAAAACTGGCAATTTACCCTGCTTCACTGAAAGCTTTCACTACCTTCCCACTCTGTTGTTTAGCCATTTTTGTAAGCATGTGTAATGAAAACAGCCATGGTTGTGTCTGTGCTATTCAATATTTCAATGGATGTTCAACCATATCTATGCAGCAAACTATTGCCATCATGCAGCTATAGAGTTCATCCACACTGCAGACACTGTCATAAGCACTTTTAGGTTCTCAGATCTTTTTATCAAAAACTTACTGTTCGTCAGACAAATTGAACTATGATTCTACCTCATTTGTGGAGGCAATTAGCAACACCATATAGTCTGAAAAAGGTTTCAACGCATCTCACTATGGATTCAGTTTACCTGGAACTGACTTCTGCCTGCTGGTCTCGACACAACACATGAAAAAACAAAAAGTGTGAAGAGTTGCTGAAAAAATATGTTGAAGAAACTCAGGAGTTATAAATGGAAGCACTTACTTAAAAACCCTCTGAACAACACTCCTCCCCATACTACTCAGCACCTGACTATATCTTTCTGGTGTAGGTAGGATCAGTCTTTGAAACTACACTACACAATGTCCTGTACCAAAGTTACCAACATACTATCTGAAAGCAATTAAAGTGAACACACTTACCAGCATCACCAAAATAAAATCAAAACATATGGATAGGATTCAGCTAACCTATCAAATCCCTGAACTGGTGTGTCCATACATATGTGTCCAAGCAGCCACTATAATAAAATCTGGCTCAGTTCAGACACCTATCAGAAGGCTCCCACTGTCATTTGTGACCCTATATGAGACAAAAAGAGTATGCACAGAGTAAGACAAGTATGCACTGAGCAGACAAGTCAAGGAAAGGCAAGAAAATGTGCTTCTAATGTAGTATATGAGGAAAGAGAAATCTGTCACTTTGAGGGGAGCTAGAGTGTGGGGAAAAGGAAAAGTAGGCAGAGGATAACATGGAAATTACTTAGTGTGCAGGGAAAAACTGTGAGTAGAAGAGTTGCATATATGTAGTTTTTATCATGATTACTTCCCTCCATCACAACTACATAATTTTACGAAACTGGGAGCATGCTACAGCATGTAGTCTTAGTATAGATGTAGCACTAGCTTCTGGTCCTCACTAGTGCATCAGCATTTTAGGAGTGCCTTTCCTGTCCAGGCAGAGAACACCAGGACAAAGGACAGAGAGAACCCACATCCTGACGCCACTGTGTCGCTTGCATTGGTGGTTGTCTGCTGCTGCATGATATGCTGTGAGGAAGACACTGAGCAAAATTACAAAAAGACAGTTGTCTTTCAATTAGTCACTAGGAAAACAGCAGGCACTGTCCATTCCTTAGTCCATTGCTGTTGAGAAGCTCCCACACTTTCCCCTCAGCAGTAACACTTAAATAAAGGAGCTATTGTTGAGGCTGCACAGTATCAGCACTATACCAGTTTACAAAATAGTATCCTGAATAACTTTTATTTACTGTAGAGTCTTACTCTGCCTTGAAAAATGATTAGTGCCGTGTGTTGGCACTACTGCCTTGAACTATCAAAGGACTTTTCAGGCAGCAAATCTGAGCACATGAGCCATAGCCAGTGATCAAAACTGTGACTGCACTGTCTAGTCCACAAATGTTAGGCTTGCGTGCCACAGTTTGGCAGCCAGGGAGCTACAGAGGTGCCTTCTGTGAAAAGCTTCTCGAAACTTCCCTTGTGTCCATCAGAGCTGATGCTACCTGGCTCCAAGATGGACCAGCCACTGGCCAAGACAAAGCACATCAGCAGTGGTGGTAGCACCTCAGGGACACCATTTAAAAGGGGACAGAAGTTACTGCATTATGGCAACTGCAGACAGAGAAAGGAGTGAGAATGAGTGAGAGAAACAGTTCTGCAGACACCCAGGTCAGTGAACAAGAACTAGGTGGAGAAAAATGAGCTTCAGGCACAAGTGCAGAGATTCCCCTGCAGTCTGTGGTGAAGACCAGGGTGAGGCAGACTGTTCCCCTGCAGCCCATGGAGATCCACGAGGAAGCAGAGCTCCACCTGCAGCCTGTGCAGCACTCCACACCAGAGCAGGTGAATGCCCAAAGGAGGCTGTGACCCCATGGGGAGGAGGCTGCTGACAGCACCCATGGACCTGTGGAGAGAAGAGCCTGCACTGTAGCAGATTTGCTGGCAGGACTTGTGACCCTCCACAATGGAACAGCCTGTTCCTGAAGGACTGCACCTGTGGGAAGGACTCACACTGCAGACATTCATGGAGGACTGTGTCCTGTGTGAAAGACCCCAGGCTGGAGCAGGGGCAGAGTGTGAGGAGTTCTCCCACTGAGGAAAAAGGAGCAGCAGAGACACGTGATTAACTGACCACAGTCCCCACTCCCCATCTCCCTGCACTGCTGGTGAGGAAAAGGCAGAGAATCTGGAAGTGAACTTAAGCCCCGGAAAGAGGGTGGGATGAGGGGAAGGTGTTTTTAAGATTTGATTTTATCTTTCCTTACTCCTCTCTAATTTGGCTGGTAATAAATTATTTTCCCCAATTTCAGTTTTCTTTGCCCATGACAGTAACTGGTGAGTGATCTCTCCCTGTACTTACCCTGACCCACCAAACCTTTCGCTATATTTTCTGTCCCCTGTCCAGCTGAGGGGGGGAATGACAGAGTGGCTTTGGCAGGCACCTGGCATCCCAGGCAGGGTCAACCTCCCACACCACACATCTGAGCTACCGCAGGGTCACCCTAACGCTAACCTAAAACTGGGTTAAATTTCAGGCTTTACACTGAAAGTACAGGAACACAGTATTTCAGCTACCTTGTCATCTGGATTCATGACCAGTGTCACCCCCAAGAGCAAACTTCTCAGCCTGTCATCAGAAGCTGGTGAAGAAATATATACATATGGATGCCAAAGCATTTTTTGATTAGTACATTCACATATTTTTGTGGCAAGAGTGGAAATAAAGAATACTCCAAAGTACAGGCAAAGAAATCACTAAACACAATTCACACGAGTAATACAGAATTCCTGAGTAGTAAGTAGGCAGTGGGTTCACATTTTTTTTCTCAATGACACTATTGTTTCTCAGGCTCCTTCTACTGTACTCAAGCACAGATTAGCATCAAGCCAGAAAAGTATTTAGCCTTTGGAATTTTGGAAAGAATTTTGGTCAAAATAAAACATTCTGCATATAAACTTGAGTGGAAACCAATATATCAATAGAAAGAATAAATAATTTACGTGTTAATTTCTAATGACGGGTGGTAATTCTAGGGACAACAAAGAGAAAGAGAACTCTATAAGGAAACCTGCAGCAGAGGCTTCCAGACACCTCTGCATGTTCTAGATTTCCTGAATCTCCTAGAAAATTTAAGTCTTTGAGATCTCTCAGTAAAGTTACTGCCCTTTCACCACCTTACACTGTGTTTCCCTGTCCTGTATCAGAGAGAATGAGGCCAAAGTCTGAGTATGCCAGAGCAGCTCTGAAGATCTCATAATCCTGCCCTTACACAAAATTCTCTTCATATGAACAGGGTTTTCATCTTCTGGTTTTTCATGTTTAAGTTATTTATTCACCCCTATCTAATTTGTGGAATCCTTTTCCTGAAAACCAATATATATGCTTCAATACCTTAATAATATTTTTAGAACAGAAGACCAACTCAGAGAAGAACAATCTGTTCAGGTCTCATGGAAAATACACAAGATGAGTGCAGTCAGGAATGTAACCTTATTTAAAGACAGTTTCATATTCTTATGTGAGTTTTCTTTCCTCAACAACCACAAGGCTGCTGTACCCTTACCCTATCAATCTGGATGCTGGATTACTCAAACTTTCCTTGCATTGCCAATTTCACATCGTCTATTTGGGGATTTACCTGTAGGCTTCCTTGTGACAGAGGATGAGATTTATCTCACCTGGTGTTAGACATCTATTGATTATTGATATCTATACATAATCACTTCTGGTTTCCTTTGTTTCTCTCCTCTCTTAATGGACAAACATAGACGGGTTTAGGGTGCAATTCACTTGGCCTGTTTTCTGTACTCACACCAGGAAGGGATGAACTGTATCACACAAGGCCTAACCTCAATTCACTAATTTCTTGTAAGGGGAGAATTGAGAACCTACCACTTTTAGCGGTAGATACTCAGTTTAGGTAGATGAATCCCACCTGGATTCCTCACTGATTCCTCACTGGGTCCTGTGGTTCAGCTGAACTTGCCTCCCACCCGTCTGGAGCTGACTGTAATGGGAATTCCTCATTAAAGACATTCACTTCAAAAACTCAACATTAAATGGCACTTTGCTTCTCACTTCTCCAAGGGCATGTGCTAGCTGAAGCATGTATTATTTACAGCTTGCAAAAAAAGATCCTAAAATCATACACTGCTTTAGTATGGTGGATGCCCGTGTCAACTCTGTAAGATCTTTCCAGAGCCTTAAATAAACATTCTTTGCAGACACGTTTTTATAACTTTAAGTCAGGTGTTGCCTTACTGTAGCTTCATTCATTTCTGTCAGAGATAATGACAGAGCACTTCCATTTCCTTTGTAAGATCGTTCTTCCATCCTACTCCCTCATTTAACATGCCTGAGAAACTTCTTCAGTGATCATGAAGGAGTATCATCATTTGGTTAATGAGACGCAGTACCCTGTCATTTTCTAAGTAAACAAGCATGCTTTTTCCAGTGTCCATATTACGCAGGAACACAGAGGAAAGCTTAAGATATTTATAGTTTAGATAAATACAATGCTGACTGACAGATTAAACTACTGGTGTGGCTGATCACTACGCAAAGACATCTTTTTCTCTGGAATTATTTCATCAGCTTCTAGTCTGGGCTAACTATAAAGGCAGTCATATTATACAAAGTATGATTCACTTAAGGAACCCAGACATCTGGAAGGTGAGAGAGCTAAATGTCACTCAGCCCAGAGTTCCCCAATACTCTATGAAAGGAAAGAAGCACCTCCAGGGAACAACACCCCCCCTTCTCACACAGGCATCTTGGCAAGTTCAGATGACCTCTCTGTCTTAACTTGTCTACCTTGAACTTAAAAGGTGGTGAGGGTGACTACTTTGAACTCAAACAAACATTGAACTTCTAAATGTCAAAAGTGAAGTGAGATTAACGTCACTAAATGGCTGTGGTAGGAGAGGACCTATATAGAATAGATTTATGTCAGTTTACATAACGTGAAATGGAATACAAGCTGATGTAATATCCTAGTTTTGGCACATGTGGAGCTTTACAGATATTGTGCAAAGCTCTAAGGAGCCTGAAACCCAGTGAACATGCAAGTTGTCTTTGTGGCCCATGACTTAGGGCATGATCAGGATGGCGTGAGCCTAAGACTTCATCTGCAGCATGGAAAGATAGGACAGGGGCTCTTATCTCAACAATTCAGCTATGCAATAAACTGTCCCATTTACAGGGGAGAAAATATGAAAAAGAAAATCCATATCTGGCTCTGTACCACATTAAAAGAAAGAATCTGAAGGATAGTACAAACACAGTATTTGAAATCATATTAGAAATTATAGAATCATAGTATGGTTGGGATTGGAACCTTACATTAATCTTTCCAGAGCCTGTTCCAGAAGATACTCTTTTCTCACAATTTTTACTCAAAATACTAATGCTACTACTTATCCCAATGGAAAATATAAAATGGAACAAAAGATATTCATATCTCATGTCATGTGGGCTAAATCCCAAGACCATTGTTGGGCAAAGTAATGAATGCTCCCTTGCTTTAAGCAAGAGGATGTATGTACATTCAAACAAAAATTATGTTTCCCCTGAGGTTCACTGAGGAATAAAGATAGCATTGAAAATTATAGCAGGACTGGAGGATAAGGTTTCACTTAACTGCCCCAAATTTGCCTTGTTAATTGTACCATAAATTCTATAGTTCTACATTACTATGGAATATGAGTTCCATATTCCTATAAAAGCACAAGGAACTCTGAGATATATTGCTGGGAACGAAAAAAAATTAAACCAAAACTCCCAAGGTACTGGATTAGGAAAAACCTCACTACATGAAGTTTCTGAATTGAACCCAAACAGCTCTCCTAACTTCTTCACTCACAGGGGGCAGGGGTGGGGGGACTGGGGAATAAAAGACTTGAATGTAAAGTATTATATTCTAGACATGCATTGTTAGATGAAAATTTTTGCTTTCTTTTTAACTGCATTTATTTTCCAGAAAGTTGAAAACCACAATTCTAGTTCTTTTACAGGACCAGAAACCAGATTGACAATAACTAAGATTTGGTATTAAAAACATACAAAAATCAAAACCACTGACTTGTGTGACTCCTGACTTGTGTTTTCTAAACCCCTTGGATCTATCATACTGCATAACTAAATGAGATTTACCAGATGTCTGTAAACACCGAGGGAGACCAAGTCAGAAATCTTTTAGCCGTGAGACAGAAACAAATATTTTCTATCAAACGAACCCCATTTTCAATCCAAAGAGAAGGAAATTTTACTACCTATGAGTACCATTTTTTCACTGCTTTTAGTTTAAAAATAGAAATTTCAGATACTACCACAGCGCATATTTGTTATACATCCATGTGCTTGGGTACTCCTGCAGTCACTTTGAGAGGGCAAGAGTGACCCACACCTTTCCTGGCCCTCAAAAAACTCAGTGGCAGAGGGGAGCAAACCTCCAGAGCAGCAATGAGGGGGCATGGCCAGACCGCTGCATAAAAGTAGTCTTGGGGCCACATCGTGGCCCCCCAGTGGAGCAGCACCAGCTGAGTGGTGTCTGCAGTGTTTGGAGCTGTGCTCTCCATAGCAAATGTACCATGGCAAGAGCTGTCTCTCAGGATGCTGGTGCACAAGCCAAGCAGCGAGCCAGAGGTCCAACATGCAAGCTTGCTCTATGACTCTCTTGTATTTAGCAGTATGGAAAAGGCCAGAAAGTAAACAGTCGTTCTCTCCTTTGCCTCTTTGATCACACATCTGCAGGAAATTAACACCTCCCTAAGCCATTCCGGAAGAATCATTCATGTCTTTGATAAATAATTAAACACTTTTTGCAAAAAAAAAAAAGTACTTTTTATATCAAATGTGCAAAATTACATATGAGAAGTCACAAGTGATCATTTTAAGGTTTCTTTCCATCCTCGAGTATTCAAGCATACAGTCCTAATGTTCACTTGAAAGCTTAAAAACTCTTTAGGAAAAATAGTAATAAAAGTAGCTATACTATCCCTTATCTGCCTTATTAGTAGGGATCTAAATAACATTATCCCTGCAGGGATAATCATCTGTAGTGAGTGAACCTTGAATTGGACAAATAATTCAAAATCAGTGCTTGATGGGAGGCTGTGACTAGAAAAGGACCAGTGACACCTTTCCAGGAATAGGTGAAAGATGCTGAACAGATAGGTAAGGAGCTGCTTTACTGCTCAGTTTTGCACGGGTGACATCAATACTTAAAACCCTTTTTCTGTGTATTGTTCTGGTATCACTATATTCAAAAGGCTACAAAAAATACTTGAAAGCCGGAGAAAATGTCTTAAAATTAGAGTCTCAAAGGGTTTGATTTCTTCAGCTTATCAAAACAAAGCTGGGTGAGAGTTTCGTAATGACCAAATGCCAGGTACCGTGAAGATCTGTGATCTAACAGAGAAAAGGTGTAACAGAAGGCAGGTCCAAATTAAAGGAATATATTTGAAACAAGTGCAACAAATTACCAAGGACAAGGATGAACTTTCTGCCTCTTCCTGGCTTCAGATGCCCTCTCTAAAAATATGCCTCAGAAAAAATCCAACTGATTTTTCCCATTGTCATAAATTGGGACTACAAAGGGTCATAGTCCAAATAGAATTTTATTAATTATAGCAAGTAGAATATGAGCAAAACAGCGCTGGACGACAGGGGAGTCTGCGCCCCACCAACTGCCGTAACTAAACAGTTAAAATAGTCCCTCTTTATACGGTTCTACTTCCGTGTACGTGAGGTAGTGGCGGTATTCTGCGCATGCTTTCGTTGTTGTTAGGGGGTCGTTTTCTGCCTTCTGGTGGTCTTTGAAGCTGAAGGCAGACGTCTTCCTCAGCTATTTCTGGTGGTCTTTCCTTATACGGCTTATGTCCATCTTGCTGACTCTGCTTGTTATGTCCATCTTTGTCAGCGCTGACTCTGCTTGTGCGCGTTGTGAAATTTACATGTCTTGCGGTTTAGCTTTTAGCTTACGTTTGTCAAGTTTTTTTTGCAAAGCTTAATACATTCAAAGCTCAAGTTTCGCAAGCTTTAATACATTTTGCATAGCTCAGTGTATTTTCTTTGATAAACCACTTTAACTTTTCACAGTTATATGATTAATACTTGGTTAGTATTTCATGTTCTGTGGTTTGACCTTTATATTTCGTGGTATTATTATATCTGAATAAACACTTAATTTTTATCAACCTCTTGTAAGTCAAGACAGGATCAGTAAGAAATACAGTAGGTGGCATTAATTACCGGAGTTCCCGGCCTCGGAGCTATTCCTTTGTCCCTCTTTCCGTGAAGTAAAGCACTTCCAGCCACCTGTGGACCGCACAGGGGCAGCGGGGTCTGCGCTCCAGACTCCGGCAAGAAGCAACCTCTGATCGTGCCGTCCCTGCCCCAGTGCTCTGGAGAGACTCCCTCCCTCCCACTCACCGCGGGGTTTCGCTTTCTCCTCTATCGTACCCCACCTGCTACCGACAGCGGGACACAGCGAGGAGCAGGGACGGGACTGCGAACGAAGTTTGCTGCTTTCAAGTTCTCCCACCCCAGCTAAAAAGCGGACACCCAGAGGAGCTAAAACAGGGCAGCTGGAGAGCGAGGAAGGGGCTCCTGCCGGTAGGGATCGGCTTGGCCAGGAGTTCCCGGGGTCCGCACAACCCCCAGCGGCAGAGCCGAGCACGGCGGGGAAAATGAAGAAAAAGCTCTGCCGAAACCCGGGATCGAACCAGGGACCTTTAGATCTTCAGTCTAACGCTCTCCCAACTGAGCTATTTCGGCTGCCGTGTTGCCCATTCCAACGTGATATCACTAATCTGTTCTGCCCCCGCCCGGCACCCGGCCCGGCTGTGTGTGGTGATTTAAATGACGATAGATGCTGCTCGCCCCGCAGTGCCGGATGCCACGGACGAACCGGTGGCGGGTCTTTGTGAACTAAATTGTGCCGTAAGCCAAAGAAAAGTGCAGCAGTAACACAGAACTATCTGCATGCATCTATGCACAACACATGTGTTTACCATCCGGATAATGGTGTTTTGGCTGGGGCTCCCTCGATTATTCCGGGGGGGTAACGCAAACTAGAATATTCTGTGGGATTCAGGAACCTTAAATTAGCAGTGTTTTAGCCTCAATTGCCAGGAACTTTATTTTGAAGACTGACAAATTCCGTGCAGAGATGATGTATCACAAAGAGACAGCAATACAAAGGACACCTGCACCCACATTTTTCAATGGTCTTGATGGGAGCTGCACATTCCACAGGAGAAGCTCCATGCGTCTGCATAAATCACAAATCCTGACTAAGCAGACTTATAACAAAAAAGTAGGCATTTATTTCAACAAGCGACTGCTATCACATTCTTTGGGTTATAGGTCAAAGGTACAAGATATACCCAAGTGCCCACTGCGCTGGTGCTGGATGCTCGCTTCCCAGGTTTGTGTTTATTTGCACATCCCATAGCTCTGGAAGATAAAGCTACCTCTGAGAGTGCCCTCTATTCACACTCTCTGCACGCTGTGTGGAGAGAAAGGCAGCTTTGCAAGATTGTTCACTGCTGCTCCCTCGTGTTAGTAAAGAAAAAAACAAAAATCCCAAAACAAACAAAACAAAACAAAACTCTACAGCTTTCTTTAAAAACGTCTCTCTTCTGCAGTAATTGAGTTTAACAAATCCCTCCTTTTTCAAGTGGGGAAACAGAAGCATTTTCTCAAACCAGCCACATGAATATTTGATGACATACACCCCACTATCTCCTTTTATTTTCAGAGTGTATTTTTCCTCAAGTTGTTCCACTTTTGGGAAGTCTTTTGGGAGCAAACACTGCTCTTGAGGAGTTCATATATTTTCAGAAGTAAGCTGAGGACTACGCCAGCAGTTTCATGACTGAGAACAAATTAAAAAATTTCAGTTTGGGAGAGGTTAAAAAAACCACCCACGCCACCGTACTAAAGAGGTTTGCAAACAACATTCTGACATAAAATCTCATCATCTCATGATTTTCCATCCCCACTGGCAACAATTGTTTTGCTGAGAAATGATGAATGTAATCCCTTAATAACTGTGCCTCCTACTGATGCATCTAAAGCAATTTAGTGATCTTTGCTACAGATAAACTCCAGATATGCCATGACATGCATAGAAGCCAAAACACTACTGACTTAAGAGTTTTCATACATTACCACAACTATCAGAGATACTATGGACCGAGTTATCTTGATTTTCATTATTTTTAGAAACCTTTGTTTCGCTAGTGGAAATGGAAATAAAAATGAAAGGTAATGCAAAACAAAATGAAACAAGAGAAAGGCAATTCAGTCTCAGATACAGTATATTTAACACAACAGTCACCTTTTTCTCCAAATGAGTTTGAGGAGGAGTTTTGTATTATTCCTCCTACTGAAGAATAGAAAGATACTTCCATTTCATGGCTATTTAAAGAGCATAAGAACACAGTTTTAGCAAAATGTAGCATTCTAAGTACAAAAACCAAAAAAAAAACACCACTAACCAACAAAAAACCCCACATTTTTTTTCACCCACAACTTTTCTCCTACATCAAATAAAGTACAGGTGGACAAACAAAAGCTATCTTCTAGCCCATCATGACAATGTAAACCAGCGTCAACAACAGCTGACACCCCTTTACACCAATCAGCATACAAATGTAAGCAAGTGCCAAGGTCTGACCAGAGAAAGCAAGGGTTATCTCTCTTGCACAAACTGGAGCCAATACACACATACATAAAGGCCCCACAGGCCAGAGTTTGCAGAGTAAGCTGTGGATGCCCCATCCCTGGAAGTGTTCAAGGCCAGGCTGGATGGGGCTTTGAGCAAGCTGGTCTGGTGGAAGATGTCTCTGCCTGTGGTACGGGAGTTGGAACTAGATGATCTTTAAGGTTCCTTCCAACTCAAACTATTCTATGACTGCAGATGGCCCTGCCTCAGCCGCCCACTTCAATGTCTTCCAAATCCTTCCACTTACTGCTGGCAAGGGATGTACCGAATAGCAGGTGTGGTACACCAAAAATAATAGGGCAGCAATGCTGGTCTTCCCTAATGCACAAGGGATTTCAGGAGCTTCTTCCCAAAGATCTGATCCAACTCACAACAGTAACCCCAAGAACAGATGCAAACCAACAGCTGTTTTTCCACGTAACTTCCCAAATATGTGATGGAACCTGGATAGAAAGCCTTCACCGAAGGTCAATCCTTCTAGACAAAGTTTCAGTAATTTAAGTGGCATACACTTTTATTGCATTTATTTTCTTGTTGGTGTAACCTTTGTTCTATGACACAAACCTTGAGAGAATGGACTGAAAGATTACAGTGTTCACAGTATTTTACATCACTCCCCCTTTGCCTTCTGCAGAAATGTTTCCCAGTAAAAACAGTGAGAAATAAAACCTAAAAGCATTGCACTTCTCCACAGTGAGAGTTCACCAGTTGATCCTTTGTTCCTCTCTTCCTACAGAAGCCAGAAGGTTAATGGCAAAAGAAGCTGTTTTCTTTGACAGGAAAAAGAAAGATTTTTCCCTGTGAAATAAATGGTCCTAGTGCAGCACTCAACTGCTAAGACAACCTGATCTACAGCAAAGCAGCTCAAAGAAAAAGCCTCCTAGACTTTTTAAAAATACATCTTTAAATATTTTTTAAATGTGCATGCATATATTTATTTTTATATATATAAATAAAAGTAGGAATACTGAGTCAAAAATCTCAAATGCTTGGAAGGACTAAATCTTCAAAAACTAAATAAACCAGAACAACTTCCACTAAAAATTAATTGATCTTTTTGAAAAATACACTGCCAGTAATATCACTTTTTGGACAGGCACATAAATATCAAAGTTTGCATCTTTAGCATCTAAATATTCAAAACAATTTTCAAAAGATGCACCCAATAAACCAATCACACACTACTGCATTCTACTGTGTATTTCTGGTAACATTATCAAAAGTTAATTGATTTTTAGTGTTCCAAAGATGCTGTACCTATTGTGAAGGTTTAAAATAACAAGCTTTTAGTAATCTGTAATCTCTCCTAAAAACACATCACAACAAGTATTCTATCATAAGCAGATGTGAAAGATGCAGACATCTCACCCAAAGCAGCTGCCACCATCACCATAAATACAGCTAGAACAGATCTTTGCAGCACTTCAGCTATTTCTGGTACTGACTTTTGTAAAAACCAGAACATTAAGATGGATATTATAAGGAAGGATGTATATTGTGTAGAAGCTGTATGTCAAAAAAAAAAAAATAAAGAAATATTTGAATGTCACCAGCAAAGTGTGCTCAACAATTAATTAAGTAATTCATCCATAGAAGTGTATCTGGTAAGTCAAGTAGGCTTACCATACTAAGCCTACATACTAATCAATACATACTAAGTCCCATGACTTCTGTCCTTTGTATCTGGAGGTTTTGACTTCCAAACCAAGTTTCAGAAATCCAAAAACTATAATTGCCACACAATTATTATCCCAGTTTGTCACAGAAAGCTCATCTTCAATAACACACTCCTAGACTTTAGAACACATACTTGGCACTATGGTATCCCCAGAAACTTCCTGCTTAGCCTTCTTTTAGAATGACTCTTGCCAACCAGAAGCAGCATTTTATCAACAGCACCATACATCACACAAGAAGTGTGATGAAGTTAGGAGCACTTGTGTTTTAAGAGTTAACTCCCAATTTCTGAGACACTTTTGAAGTCACAGCAACCTCTGAGGATACCACAGCATCCCAGGCTTCTTTTGCAGCTCTACTCAGGGGCCACAGAAGGATCTGGGACTGTGCCAAGTACAGAAGCTCAAGTGATAAAACCAAGAACAGCCTCTTCTGTGTCTGCCACACCACCTCAAAGCCAAAAAAGTGAAGGTAATTTTTTCAGGATAGAAGCAGAGGTAAAAAAATATATTTTTTAATACCCCCCACTACATTTTCAGCATGTTTTTCTGAACTAAGAGAAACCAGATGCACCATAGCTTTTATTACTAAATCAACCTAGAAAAATATTCATGGACATAATTCTAGAATTAATATTTTTTCCAATTTTTACATTAAAACTCAAATATTGTTTTATCTTTAAAATGTTTGTTACAGGAAAAAAATTGTGAAACACTGCATTGAATAAGGTCTGCCAACTCCCAAGTCACAGAAAAAGAAGCATTTAAAAACATTTTCTCCATAAATAGCTTTCATATCACAGGAAATAATATCATTGGAATGTTAACTGTGTTCCAGTATCTCAAGTTTGTTACAAATACAGTTAAGAAAAGGAAATTAACATGTAAAAGACAGTAATACAGTAAAAAGAGGTCAAAGTTTAAGAAAATGCTTCTGGAAATCTCAGTGAGAACACCTGCTACTTCTTGACCCCTTTCCCCCCTTACTCTCTTCAAAAAGGGGCATTTGAAGTTATACAGTAGGTAAGAATTTAATCAGCCATCTACAGGAGTTATTACCGCACCAACAGAGAAATGGACGGAAACATATGGGTGCCATATCTAGCTTTTATCAACCAACTTATATCCACTCAAAAAATAAAACATTTCTCCCCTTGATTAAAAATAAAACTCAACTCTTTGAAGTGACAAAAATAATACATTACAGTGTAAAAACAGAGATCAACGATTCCAGAACTAAAACGAATCTGAAAGTCCCAAAGCTGTAATTGCAATTAATAATTCCTAAGGCAGATTTTACTTGAATTACACTAATTTGTAGCATTATAAATATGCTTCACCCTGTACATTTCTTTAGAATCAATACCAAGTGAGAATAGAATATTGCACCAAAAGCTGAAATTAACAGGTTCAACTTAGAAAGCGCTGAAACTGTTCCAAAGTTGTGCCACACTAGCTCTGTACTCATCAGGGTTCATGTATCTTGATAACATTAAGAGTCCAGTGTGGCCACTTGATTGCAGGCTTTGAAGAAAAGACCATATGAGGTAGAAAAAAACTCCTTCAGTTCTGCGCCACCCTATGGACCACCGAGCTGTGCAAATGGCTCTGTCACAGGAAAGGGCTCCAAAGCTTTCTCCAAGTTTTTCCAGTTGTGAAAGTTTTCTTTGTACCATTCAACTAGTATGGAAAGAATGCTGATGAGTCAAGCTGACCAGAGAAAACAGGGAAATTCAAATACTCCACAGACATCATAGACTAACAACATGCTAATAGTTCATTCTGCAAAATTTTAACCTATAGTATTACAAAAATCTAGTTTAAATTTTATGAATTCTTTATGCAAGATTTATTCTAGAACAAAAAAGTGATCAAACTCTCTTTTAAAATCATATAAATTCACTACTTAAAAAAGCATACAATTCTATGTAAAATCAAAGTGTAAAATTCTATCTCTAGCTTCTCATTAACTAACCCATATACCCATTGCCCCCACTTTCCCTTTCCCTCCTCCCATCAGTTGTATATCTGTGTAAAAGCCGTCAGTCCTACTTGTTTTCTTTATTCCTTCTTTCCAAGGCACTTTAGGTCTCCATCCTAAGTTGTGCATCTTTTCTGAATTCATTGGATATCTCAGGTCATTCGTAGGCCTGATGAAGTATAAAATGCATACAGAAAACAATTTGATTAGACTTCTTCATTAGTTAGAGATGCAGTACATCACATTGTCTTCAAAGGAATATTAGGTATGCTTCAATTTCAAAAATTCCCATCAATATGAACAGATTGCATTGCCTACAAAAAACATGTGGCAGCTGAGTGCAGCTACAACAATACAATTCAGTTTGTACAGTCAGCTACTTGGAATTGACTAGAATAAATATGAATTGTTATTTTATTGGCACAAAAATGAATGCAAAACTCAAATCACTGCCAGCGCAATTGTGCAAGTCACTGCATTTGCAACGCAAAGCCAGTGTTTTCTAATATTAGCATTTACATTTTTCATCCTGAAAACCCATAAATTTACTTCAGATTTAAAATACACAGGCTTCCAAAGGTTTTCATTATAGCGCCTCAGCAGCTACACAAACTTAGTCATACTGAATTATGTAGAATCCCAAACTGCAAGATTCAACACAGAAAGAGATATATTTAAGCATGGCACAAATATTCACTTCTGCAGGCTGGCAGATAGGTAGCCTAGTCCAGCATCCCTGCATTATTGGCACTGGCATATTGAATAGACAAAGTACACATGCAAACACAAACCAAGTAGTTATCACTGTTATAACATACACTAATCTCAAGCAGAAGCAGAACTAATTTTTCCATAGCAAGTAACCCACATGACCTTTAAGTCGCTCATTATAGAACTAAATAATCACTAGTTAGGTATCTTGAAAATCTTTTATAAGACTTCAACATTCTTTGAAGCACGTATTCCCATGTGGTTAGTTTTCCCAAGCCCACTTATGTTTAAACATAAGCAGACAGGGCCCAATACACATGAAGAAACATCCCAAGCTGAATTATATGGAGACCTACTGAACAACCCCATCATGCGAGCCAAAGGCAATTTGTTCAAAGTCCTGTGATAGATTCGCATCCTAATCTGAAGAACACTTCCTTTTCAAAACAAATGTTAGTACATTTAAAGACACAAGTTGCCATGATAACGATCCACATGTGAACAGAAAGTGAGAATTCTAAAGGCCATAATACTTAACTGCTATCAGTAGACACGTCATTTCTAATCACTCTGGAGAGAGTGATATCTAAAGTAAGCAGAGACTTATTGTTACTGCAGAAAAGAAACGGAGATAAAAGAACAGAGCAAAGCCAAGCCTGAAAATAAGGACGGAAACACATAGCAGAAGCACATCTATAAAAGTTACCTATTTTTACCACTACCCTAACTTTGCCACCTTAGAGATTTACATCTACTTTTGAGATAGCAGCTTCAGCTTAAGACAGAAATCTAAAACTCACTACACTCCATAGGTACGTATTTCTGCCTGCAGAGAATGGGTCTTACTATAAAGTACATCTAAGTCTGAATCAGTCACATTAACATGAAAATACCAAAGCTAAGCAAGAGACAATTGGGACTCATCTCACTTAGTAACGTTGAATACAAAGTACTGAATAAACTGTAAAAACTACCATGATGAAAAGCTGCTGTATAAAACCTGTCCTCATCCCAGAAGGGGCTTCAGTGGGGAGACGTATGAACAAAGTTCAAAGACAGAAAGATTAGCATTACACATTCCTCTTCAAGACATACATTCTGACCTAAAGAACCAAATAATAAATGGAAATCCTGTTTTTCTATACAGTGCTCTATATAGATCATAGATGTCAAATACACTAGCAAAGAAAAAAATTAAGAAAGCAAAACAGCTCTTACTCCCTCAGAAGTGTTCCCTCTTTCAGAGCAGAAATGCTCTCACAGAATACTATTTGCTAAAAGTCTCAGAAACCTTCAGGACAAAGTTATCCTGCATGTCCTCCACATTCCTTACCTGTCTTTGACATAATCCATCCAGTGCTCCATTTCAGATTCTGAACTGGTCTTCTTTATCTGTCAAGAACATAAACAATTATCACCCTCATACATCTTGCACTGCCTAAACATAGATTTAAAAAATAGGGGGGTTTAACAAGATTTAAGTTTGTTAAAAACAAACAAACAAAAACAAAAAAATACAAATAAATCTTTTGTAAAGTCTTTTGTAAACTGAGTTTTCAAACTACTGACATTACCAAAATTATCTAGAACAATTCCAATATTACTCCTTCATCTGAGCACCTCCAAAACATCCATAATCAAATTGTTAGATTTTAATAGTGCCACATTCTCAAACCAAAATTAAAGCAGCTAGCATGGAAAAACTCCTAATAAATGGTATTTAATCACTATGCCAGTTATATCCCAGTTAGGATAACTGATGCAGCAGTCCAACACTGAACTGCCTGTACTGCAAACTTACACAGTACAGCTGCCACAGAAAGGGTAGCACACCATTCTGCTACAATTACCTCCCAAAAACCACCACAAACCTAAGGTCTTTCAGAGTTACAAAAGGTTTGTAAAAGAACTGTTCATATGTGCAATGAAAACTGCTAAAAAAACCCATCAGAACTGTTTACTCACTAAATGTATTAGTTCCTTAGCAAGCTGGGCAATGGACATCTCAAAGTTAGTTCCAATGTTATAAATTTCACCTGGCTTCCCTTCCTTCAGGACAGTAAGAAACGCTTCTACCACATCAGTTGCATAAAGAAAATTCCTTCTTTGAAGTCCAGAACCATGAATACAGCTTACGACAAGAAAAAGACAAAAATTTTTGTTAATTCTTAGACACATTCAATTTATTGGACTGTGTTTTAGAGTTTTGCTGCTAGGTGTTACCTGAAGGTCTCTTAAGTAGCTGACATGCAAACAATCCCTTACTTTAAGGAAATCCAATTATTAAAATAAGTGATTCATAACTTATGAAATTATCATTTTAAAAACTATAGCACACATTTGTAACTGTAATTACAGTTTTATAGCACAAATACCACAGACAAAAAATGCAAATTACCTACCATTTTCTGTTCTGTTGCAACAAAGATATAAACTTTGGAATAACCTAAGGAATTAAATAAACAAACAAAAAAAAGATTATTCTGATGTTTTAGACACTATTAATCTTCAAAGAATAAGGGACTTCACCAGTCAAGCATCATTAAGTGCTTCAGTAAGTTCCCTTAAATACTGTTAAGTTTTATTAAGTGCAATGAAAGAATGTATCAAGCCTAGAAACTGCAAGGATTTTTGTCTTCAAGAGTAGATGCCTCTACTTTATTGTAAACCTTATCTTTTTGGCAGTTACAAATGTAACATTTTTACAAAAATAAAAAAGTTCCCATTACTTTTTGCACACAGCAGTGTGCTAGAGTCTAACTAGAAATAATTACAGCCAACAGTTC
This sequence comes from Campylorhamphus procurvoides, assembly GCA_013396655.1. NCBI lineage: Eukaryota > Metazoa > Chordata > Aves > Passeriformes > Dendrocolaptidae > Campylorhamphus > Campylorhamphus procurvoides. The sequence continues at coordinate 1,278,580 of WBMV01004981.1, forward strand.
AGAACAAGGTTTAAACATCCAGCAAATTGAAGTAAATCTATAATCAAAAAGTAAGAGTTGTTAAAATAGTTAAATTTGGAAGAGAACCAATAGAGAATTTCAAGGTAACTAAACACAGATGAAGTGACAGCCACTAGCTTGCTGCACAAAGATTTACAATATTATGTTCAGCTACAAGCTTAGATCCATTCATAATGTCCCAGAAACTTCAGAACAGTTGGCCACACTATTAAAGTTCTTAAACTGAAGCCACTAGAAAACTACTGAATTTATTTTAATTTCATTAACTTACGACTTTAAACATAGGAGCAGACATACTAAAAATTCATCTATCCCAATGGGGTGTTTTTACCAGCAACTAAAACTGGGTATGTGAAGAAGAATATATGTAAGTCAAAAGCAAGCATATAGCGATGCATCCCCTGAAAATACTCCCAATAATGATGCAACCTGTAGCCAGGCACTTGTCAAATCACAGAGCAGTGAAAAATTTGTATTTAAAACCCATTGCTTATCCACCTGCAGTAATGTAGGGGAAATGTAAATAAATAAATAAATTAAAAGGCAATTCAAATTTAAAAAAAACCCACAGTAGAACTGCAAAATATGGTTACATTTCACGTAAGTTCCAAACTCCAAAGAGTACATGTGATTATCACTTTCATTCCATCTGTATATTTCCACCCACTAGCATAGCAGATTTTGGTATAGACTTAAAAAGGCAGCTCCTTCTCACTAAATAGGTAACCATTAGTTACCCTGTAAGGTTTGTATGAACAATGCAAAGAGAAGTCACTTTGCACTACTTCTTTTCTCTACAGGTTAGAACATCACTTTCTGTACCGTACATATTGTGCTCTCGCAGTTTACTTTTTGAAATGTTTACCTTAGTTTTTAACACTCCCAATTACAGAACATGACATATGAGTTAATGTAATTTGTAGGCAAACCCTGACAAAATATCCTTTGGAAAACAGAAAAATTATGAAACAAAGTCATTGTCATAGAAGTCATGTAAATAACTACAAGTCTCTAACTGAAGTTTCATTGACAACCAAAAAACATGTGTTTGTGGTAAGATACGTTAGTGTGAGTTCAGAAGACAGAATCACATGTTAGTTGCAGGAGTGTTTTTTTTGAAAAGTCACCACATTCATATGAGAAAAATGTAACATCACTGAATGTGACCCTGAATGATGGTAACTGAAGCTCAGAGTACAGCACAGTCTAACTTACTTTTTCTGGATACTGATGTGGTCCATAAACATTACTGCTCCGTGTGATAACAGCTGGAAACTTGAGAGCATTAAAAATACATGTGATTATAAGAAAATTTATACCAGTAAAAATCTGTAGGCTTCTTGCTGATGAATAAACTGACACATGCGCAGTGCTTATCCAAAAATCTGCAAGCCTTTACAAACATTAATGAATGAAGCTACCTATATTTCTGTCAAATAGCCAAGGGCCTCCAGCCTTCTCCACCTGTTAGAAGCGCCATAAGCGATAAATGTTTGAAATCTGTCATGCTCTGCAACCACCATGGGACATTACATACATATCTGCTTGACTAAAGACTGGCTTATACCGATGATGTTTCACGTCATCAACCTCCTATTCATGTCCACTTTTTATCAAAAACATCATATGTCAAGAACAAAAGCCTAAAGTATTCAAAATTTTAAATATTTTTCCTGAAGTAAATCTGACTAATACAGCTTTCTCTTTTTTTTTCTTTTTTTTTTTGGCTTTAACTATAAGCCTGGTTTTAATACAATTTCAATTTTGCATGTTCTACTTTTGTGTAAGACTTCTGTATTTCCTTCAAGCTTAGCACTGGTTTATAAATCTGAATGATCCCTTTCACCATTCTATCAAAGCACAATTTTAGACATTACAGTTCAGATTTAAAAAACAAAAATCAAAAACATCTGACCTTTCACGCAGTGTACCTCCACCACTTACTGGTGGACTTGCTCCAATGCATCCAAACTAAAGGGCTTACAATAAGGAAAGCAGTGGCACTGTGTGGATTAGTACTGATTTTTCTTTTACACATAATACAGACACTTAGGTATGGGCTTCAGAGTTTTTGAAGCTTCCATCAACTTACTTGGTACCTTTCCCAGTAAGACTGAACAAAATACTCTGCAGCTGCTTTAGAGGAGGCATAGGGATTTGTTGGACGTTTTGGTGAAGATTCATCAAATTCCTAAAACGAAAAGAAAAATGTGCATTACTCAATTTCTTTTGCCCAGATAAGCCTTAAAGTTACAAAAGAAATAAAAATCCCTAAATATCCAAGCACATCAGTCTGACAAAGTCCACAATAAAAGACAGTGTATTTATGGAACACAGATTACCAGTAGTAATATTTTTGTACTTCTAGCAGAGTACCTCAAGGTAGCAGGAGCTTAGATTTTTATCTCTTAAAATAATCACTATTGCTACAGGGAGGCTCAATCCTTTTCAGGTTTGTATTGCCTCAGAGTGCCATTGCACCACCACTAAAACTGACATAAGTTAAAGGGGTCTTTTCTTAAACTTTTCTATAAATGTTATTTCTGTAAGAAATCTAGAATTGCAACCCAAAATCCTCTAAAGCAACACTTCAACAAATCTGACCACTTCCAGAACAGGTAGCTTCCAGGCTATCTTGCCACTTCAATCTACTGCTCACCTGGAGGGAAAAAAAACCAGACAACCCAAACAAAAATAAAGAGGGATACTACACAAAGTGTGATTTGTAACAATCATCTTAACATGATTAAAAGGCTTACTGTTCTTGTCTGACCTTTGCCTCTGAAATTAATTGGCATTTCTCCCTTCAAAAAAAACTCTACAAGAACTTCTAGCGTGATTCACGAAGAGAAGAAAAAAAAACAGATTAAAGTGCTTTTGGCAACACCCAGAGGCAGAAAAAGTTCATTTGAAGGTATCAGCCAAATCACTGGTTTACACACAAGAAAACATTATCCTTGGATATCACGAAGTCTACAGATGGAAGTGGTGTTGAAGGAACCGAAAAAGACATTGCAGCAATACGAAAGTGTATAGGACTTTAATTTTAAAGTATATTAATAATTTCATGGACTATGGCACAAGGCTCCTTGACTGTTATTTATGCCTCTAAAAAATGAGCATGTATATTTTGCCTTTTTACTGAGCTAAATTACATTTCTTGAATTAAGGTCAGGCATAAATTGTCAAAAATCAAAGACCTTCATGGAACAACAATAAACATCTGAATATTTCTTAGCGTAATGCAGAAATCGTTTCCTGTTTGAATTGTCACCATCTACAGTTGTTAGCATTTTAGCTAGAGTATAGAAGTAGTTCCCCGCCTGTCAAATTGTGCACATTGCTGAAGTCTCATGAATGCTCCAAAACAAAACCTGTATAATAGTTTGATACTATCTCTGAGGAGTATTCACGTCACTAACAACCCCAATCTCACTGCTTTAGGTAATAAACATTCAATATAAAACACACTACAAAAAATAAAAAAAAAAATCAGGACAATTTTGATACTCAGCTTTCTAGTCCTTATCTACACACTCCAGTACTGTCAGAAACAACTTGAAAATCACACATTTAGAGAGGCCAAGAAAAGTTAGACTCTGTTTGGTTTCACTATTAAAAGCAAGTAAAGCTGGGAAAACCCTCATGCACTTTTAAACTCACCTCATCAGTGCTCCCTCCATATACTTCATCCGTACTAACATAGACAAACTTCTCTACATTGGCTTCATGTGCAGCAGCAACCAGCACATTAGTGCCATAAACATTCACGTAGGTGAATTCCAGGGCATGCCAAAATGAAAGATCTACATTAAAAAAATCAGACAATTCCGATTAAATTTAGGCAAGACAGGGTTATTGGTTCTTATTGAATCATATTGGCTGAAATATCGACTTGTCAGATAGCAAGATCATTATTAGATAAAGGGACTTTCTACACTTAATTGAAGACAAAAGTCCTTGCTCTCAATAAGAGTCTGGAAACAAGAGCAAAAGAGTATTAGCTATGGACTTTTTAACCTAAAATAGCATTAATCTAACTTTATTTAAGCACAGCTACTTCCCTTCTCACTAGGAAAGGTTACACTCAGTAAGAAAAGTCTTATTCAAAGAGAGTTTCAAGACGTAGTATTACATACTTATTGATGTTAATTAACCAGTACCTGTTGTAATTCTTAAAATTGTTCCACTGGCCTAATGAATCTGGGCATATTAAATTTGAATTTCAAAAAGTATTTTCCTGGGGAATTCTTTGAGGATTTCTTCTCACGATGGAAGGAGCATGGCAGGGATTGTTCTTAATAACAGTGATACTGAAGAGCAGTGACCTGAAATAGGCACTTTTAAGTATACTTCATTCTCTCTTCTTGGGATTGAGGCAGGATTCTGAAGTGACTTAAGCCTAATCCTTAAGCTTCCACACTGTGTTTTTTCATGTGAAGTTGGAGTCAATCAAGTAAAAATTGTAGACTATGTACAAACTCTCTCTCCATTGTCTTTATGACTCCATCAGTACACTGTCAGCTACATGCGTGTCTAGATGGAATTTAAAAATGTAATGCAGGAAAAAAAAGGGGGGGGAGCATTACCATTTATGTGCAGAGGAAACAGACAACAGTTAGATGAAGCACTTTTGAAATCAAGGCTGTGAACCCCTTTAAGTTAAAAAGGTCATCAAACAGTGAATCATGTAGTTTGTATGTACAAACTGGATCCTTGATGTACATGAAGGGAAAAGACAAAAAGCATCAGTATATATTTCAAGCAAGCGTGGACATGGAAAACAATACCAAAACATGCAGCAATGCTCACCTACATGTGTTTGGGCTGCAAAATGAAGGACTATATCTATTTTCTCAGCTTTGAAGAGCTGTTTTATAAAGTCAGGTTCACAAATATCTCCCTAAACAGGAAAAAAAATTAGAACATTATTTTTGATAGAAAATAGTCAGCTTTCATCAGACAATCATTTCTGTATGATGAAATCACACAATCATTACAAAACAAGCACAGGGTATCAACACCACTACCAACAGAGTTTTGGGTAATCTATCAATGCCATGTCTAAAATAAGACAATATATAAAAGTTTATGCATTTTGAGGAACATGCTCAATGAAACTTATTTCAGGATTTATATTATTATTGACATTAGAAACAGCAACTTCCCAAAACTACACACCACAGCAGTATAGCATGAACTTCAATGCCTAGGCTGAAATGCAAAGCACCCAGAGCAGATAAGCGTTACTGTAGTCTCGCTAAGCAGACAGGGACATCTAGTGGTGAAGCCGATTTCCACACCTGTCAAAATAGGTAGCTGGATGTCTTGAAAGAATTTTGCTTTTTGTTGTTTGTTCCAGTATTCTTTTTTTTTTTTAAATTTATATATTTACAAAAAAGACACAGGCATCAACTCAAAAACCGTTCTTTATCTGACACCATCAACAGCATCTTTTAAAGGTAAATGAAAGGTGACAAAAACATTTTGATATTTACCTGTTGGCTCAATTTAAACAAGACAGTACTTGAGAACTCATGGAAGAAAAAACATATTTCAAAAACAAAGCAAATAACTAAAAATAGTTCAAATGTACCTATCTGTTTCAAGAAGTTCTCAAGTAACTATTCTGAACAACAGCCTCAAAAAAGTATTCTACATCCGAAATGGTAGAAAAGTGAACTGATTTTTCCTATTTCTCATCCCTGAATAAAGGTGAAACACTCTAGTAAATACACTGCAGGTCACACATTGTTTTTAACCAAATGGTTAAAATTACCTTTTTTTTTTTTTACACTGAATTTCAAGCTTAGTACACGTGTGGTGAGCAACAACTGAAACCGTGATAAAAACACTCCTGATGCAAATTTTCTAAACTTTCACTTTTCTATTTTCCAAAACAGGCTTACAGTATCACTAGAGCATATATCCTTCTTGCAGTCTCCTATGATCAGTAAAAATGTTAAACAGTTCTAATCAAAGGGGTTGCACATCAGAGATTATTTTTTCCAGTGTACTTTTTCCCCTCAGTATAAACTGCTTGGTTGCATAGCAGCTATATATTAAGCTGTGATAAACAGTCCCTAAAAAAAAAAAAAAAAATCACACACACACAAAAAAACCCAAAACAAAACCAAGTAAAACACAAACATACCCACACTAAACCACAAAACAACCAAACAACAAAAAAAAAACACACTGAAAAATTGGAATTATTTATACCGGTATAAATTTTGTGACAAGATATTCCTACCCTAGTTCAAAAGCAATATAGTCACGTCATTCCTTGTTACTGTTCTTCCACTTCACATAGGGATCTGAATATTTAGACGAAACCTTCTGGAATTCCATGCTCTCCCAAGCAATTAAATCTTAATATTTATCCAAGATACAAGGCTTTTAGATGGTATTCATACATTTCATATCACATACTGATAAAACAGTCAAAGACCTTAAGAAAAATAACCCAAAAGCCAGTCTGGGCATGCTGAAACTGCACATATGTGCATGTCTGCATACAGACAGTCTCTTTCCCCTCATACAACTTTTATCCCAATAGCTCAGAGATAATCCCTTACTGAAATAAAGAGGTACGTTCACAAAAAAATAAACAGCCATGGGGGTCACCAAACAAGTTCAATTCCCAACTTCACCTGAATCTAAGAAAAAACATAAGCTCACATCTACTACCTCCAACAAAGTTGCTATGTCCTGCAGCCTTGGGCAGCCTCTGAGACAGAGACCAGCACCAGCACTCGAAGAACCTCAGCATAGAGAATGTTGATCTGAACAATAAATCAGAATCAATCTCCTATCTGAAGACAAAACTGTGGAAGCAGTAAATCAACTTAATTGGCAAAATTTTAAAAAGACAGGGTATACCGGGAATGTTACCATGAGACCCCATTCCAAAATTTCTGTGAACTACACAGCATCCACAGCAGCACAAGCAAGAACATAGCCTGATGTCCAGTACTGATAGAACAAGACTATGTTGCACACCATGGAATATGACAGGTGGCAGAGTTTAAAGGTACAAAATCTGAGACAGCATCAGAGAAGTACTGAAGAGCTGAATCTACGCCCATCTTGACCACATCGCATCTCAAAAGTGAAACAACAATCCCTAAAACTCATCTCAAAATTATGCTTTTACCAATTCTGTACCTTTATGATACAATCAAATACATCAACTTTTCAAAGGCTACTTCATGTAAAAGACATAATATACTGTATATTCTCACAGATTTCTGTGAATGAAACACAATCTATTAATATGGTAAACAGTTTTGTTTTGTCCACTGAACTGTCACCTGCACTGGCATATTACATATACTGACCCATTTCTGACAATGAAGGAGTAAAAGTAATTGCAACATCATCATAAATGAAAGCAGTGGCTTCCACTTTGGGGACCTCTGGAGACCACATTACCTTGTATACAAAGGGATAAAAATCAGTAAGAAGTCAAGTTTCTAGAAGAGAAGGCTTTATCACCTGGATAAACTTGTAGTTTTCCTTCCCAGAGACAGTTTCAAGATTCTTCAAGCTTGCACAGTAGTCGAGCTAAAGAGAAATAACCACACAATATCAATAAGTGGGCTTCATGGAAGCAAACAAGCTAACTCAAACCCAGCCTAATCAGTAAAAAGTCCAGGAACAAAGTAAAAACTTATTTTGCAAGCAGATGCAATGAAGCTTTAAAACGAAAAAACTCAAAAAAACACCTTAAATGCAAAAATCCTTAAATGGAAGTTTAGAGCTTCAAAGCTTCCCATAAATTTCAGTATGTTACGCACTGCATTAAAAATCATTTAGAAGTTTTCCACATCAGGGAAGAAAACAAGTTATTACCTTATCTAGATTTATAATCAGATAGTTTGGATAGTTTTTCACAAGAGAGACGACTACATGTGAGGCACTGCAAGATAGAAGAAAAAAATATTTTACAATTATATACATGGGCTTAAGGTAACAAAGAGATGACAAATTACAAATAAGTTCAGCGATATCAAAAGCCTTTGGGGGAAGAAGGGGTTATACTCAAGAGAGGTGAAAGAGGCATTCAAACACATATTTTAAGATATATCAATATTATTTTAATATATAATATATATAGTCTATAAGTTATTCTAATATAATCTACATATAACTGCATACTGTTAAGAAACTAAAGTCAGAATAAAATTTCATGCTATAATGAAAGAAAATCAGCAGTGCTCATAGCCACATAAAAAACCCCAATAAACTGTTAAATGCTCTATTCAATTGCCATTCTGAAATACTTTTACACTCTTTAGCTTATACATTCAGTATCAGAGAGAATCAGTCAAGTCTCCTAACCCATAATACTGACTCCTATCACTCAGCTCTCTGACACAGCTGCAAAGAAGTGACAACCAGATGGCATTTCCTCTTTGGCACAGTCTTGTGTACAAGAAGCTCACCCCGAGAGCTCAGGTTTACCAGGGGTTATTCACACACCGCAATCTAATCCTCTCACAGCTTCCGAGTCCGAGCTCGCTGACAAGCTCAAGCTTACGATGGACCATACCTTTCTCCAACTCGAGCAGAGCCAACACTGGAGGGCTGACATGGGAAACAACAGCTAGCTCAAAGCAATGCCACTCCAACCCAGAGAATCATTCAGGTTGGAAAAGGCGCCTGAGACCACCGAATTCAACCTATGACCGATCGACACCTTCTCAACTAGACCACGGCACTATGGGCCACATCCAGTCATTGCCTGAACACCTCCAGGGACGGTGANAGGCACAAGGCAGGGAGCCCGGCCCGCCGCGTCTCCCCCGGGGGAACCGACCCCTCTCGAGAGCTCACTCGGTGGATCACTCACATGAAGCCGGCGCCGCCCGTCACCAGCACCCGCTTCTCGAACCCGACCCCGACCGCTGGCGCCGCTGGGTCCGCCCGNGCTAATCACCCTTTATGCGAAAAAATTCCTGCTGATGTCCAACCTGAACCTCCCGTGGTGCAACTTGAGTGTAACTCTATCTGTCCTGTGGCTGGTTCTCTGGCACAGGAGGCCGAACCGCACCCAGCTACAGCCTCCGTTCAGGTAGATGGAGAGAGTGATGAGATCTCCCCTGAGCCTCCTTTTCTCCAGCCTGAACAAGCCCAGCTCCCTCGGCCGCTCCCCACAGCGCTTGTGCCCCAGACCCTTCGCCAGCCTCCTCGCCCTCCTCTGTGCCCCTGCAGTCCCAGCGGAGGCCGAGTCCCGGCTCCCATCGCCGCCTCAACTCGCCGCCCAGCACTCCCCACCTCAGGACTCACGACGCTGCCGCAGCACCACCAGCAGCCCCCCTTGAGCCAGCGCGGCCCGGCCCGGCGGCGCCGCGGAACAACCGGCCGGGCACAGGCACCAGGCAGGGAGCCC
>WBMV01004981.1:1288377-1330877 GCA_013396655.1 Campylorhamphus procurvoides
GGGAGGGGAGCGGCTGCGGGCGGTGCCGGCGGATGAGCAGCCGCGGGGACAGCGGCGGTGGCCGGAGCGGCCGCGGGGCGGGGAGCGGGGTCAGCTCTCCCCCCTGCCCTCCCTCTGCCCCTCCGGCGGGGCGCTCAGCAGGCCCGGGGCGCTGTGCGGGCCGGCTGTGGGGCCTGTCCACAGCGCGCTGTCAGCGGGAGGGGTCGGCAGCCCTCGCTGTCTGCCGGGGATGGAGCAGCGCTGCCCCCACGGGGGCCCAGCCCGGGTCCCGCCGGGCAGAGTCGTCCCGGCTGTGGGGAACACCCTCCTGCCCTGCCGGCACCTCACCAGGGACAGCCGCGTCGGACGTTGCCCCACCGCCGGGGCTCCGGGATGTAAAGGCTCACCTGCTTGTGCCCAGTGCCCTTCTTCCCCATGCTGCTAACTCCTTGCTAGTAATAACTCCTGACTGTTAGCTAAGGCGCCTAGCAATGGGCTGGAATCCTGTTAGAATGGCCGCTCCAGAAGGTTGNGGCGCGCCCTCACCGCTCGGCCACGCCCCCGGGGTGGGCGCGCCCCCTCATTGGTTCTCTCTCCGCTCGCGCCCTCCTGCTCGCGCCAGCCCGGAGCGGGCGGTGTCACGTGACGCGGCGGGGCAGCGGGACGCGGTCCCGATCCCGATCCCGATCCNGGCGCGGCTTGTGCAGAGCGACGAAACTTCGCTCCCAGCGAACCGACCTCTTTTACGACGCCGGGTGTCTCAACTTACGGCCGGGCCCGGCAACGGGACACGTTGTGGCAGGGGCGGGGCCTGACCGCTCGGCCACGCCCCCGNCTGCCCCTCCGGCGGGGCGCTCAGCAGGCCCGGGGCGCTGTGCGGGCCGGCTGTGGGGCCTGTCCACAGCGCGCTGTCAGCGGGAGGGGTCGGCAGCCCTCGCTGTCTGCCGGGGATGGAGCAGCGCTGCCCCCACGGGGGCCCAGCCCGGGTCCCGCCGGGCAGAGTCGTCCCGGCTGTGGGGAACACCCTCCTGCCCTGCCGGCACCTCACCAGGGACAGCCGCGTCGGACGTTGCCCCACCGCCGGGGCTCCGGGATGTAAAGGCTCACCTGCTTGTGCCCAGTGCCTTTCTTCCCCATGCTGCTAACTCCTTGCTAGTAATAACTCCTGACTGTTAGCTAAGGCGCCTAGCAATGGGCTGGAATCCTGTTAGAATGGCCGCTCCAGAAGGTTGGGAACTTCTCTCCTCGCTGCAGAAGTTTTGCTTTGCAGGAGGAGGTGTATAGAAGCTTGTGAATGACGAGTGCCATACATGGTCAGCACGCTATTCCTATATGCTCTACATTTCAGTAGGTTAGGCTGTTTCCTTCCTTTCTCGTTACGCCTCACGGTAGAAGAGTTTTGCAGAATGCTTGAAAATAGAATGGGATGAAAGAAAACGTGACATAAGCTAAAGGGAGCTGGAGTGTGACCTGCCAGGACTGAATGAGATGATAGATGGGGCGAAGATAGCTTGTGGAGTGACTTGAAAGCACTTAATTATCTCTGTCCTAGAAGATAATTGTAGACGTGCTCTAAACAGATCTAAAGGAAAAAAAAGGGCACTGCTTAAATTTAAGAAAAGACTGTTAAGATTAAAGGTGTGTGATGTAAGTGTTCAGATACAGTTCTCTAAGTCGATGTTGCATACTTGCTTAGAAATACTCCTCTTTTTGTATGAATACCAACTATTTTGGGTCTTAGTGAAGCTTTTTTTTTAATATTTCAAAATCTTAGGTAAACTGCAGTTCATACAACATTTTACAGATGCTAGGAGATCATCTTATCTGAGATTTTCTTGCAGGACCATTGTCTTGCAGCTGGCTGTGAACAGGCAAACCTTTATTTGAAGCTAGTACTAGGCTATTGATGCACATGTATCAGGTGCCTAGGTTAGAGGGAAAGGTCACTCTGACAGATAAACATTCAAAGCTTGCTTAAACTTGAATGGAATTTCTGTTCTTACAGTACCAACTGATTTTTCTTCTCCATTAAATTCTACCTTTTAATTTAGGATACTCTTATATTAAAGAAGTCTATGGCAATATATGAAAGAATTTATCAAAATAATTTTGAGGATTGTAGAATTACTGAGACAAGATAAACTGTGTCAAAAGAGCAGGTTCTAAAATTACTGAAATATTTCTTTGTCTCAAGATGGAGCCTATAGTGACAGGATGAGGGGTAATGGTTTCAAACTGAAAAGGGGTAGGTTTAGATATGAGGAAAAAAACTCTTCACTGTGAGGGTGGTAAGTCACTGACACAGGTTGCCCAGAGAAGCTGTAGATACCCCATCCCTGGAAAAGTTTAAGACCAGGCTGGATGAGGCTTTAAGCAACCTCGTCTAGTGGAAAGTATCCCTGTCTGTGACAGGTGACTTGGAAACTAGATCATCTTTGAAGTCCCTTTCAACCCATACCATTCTGCCTTTCTGCGATTCTATAGGTAGACTGACACACTGCAGAACACTTCTAAAGTTTGATTTTCTGTGTATCGATTTGACATCTGCCATCTCTCTAATTAAATATTTTAGCTCTAATCCATCCATAACATGAAAGTCCATTTGCGTAAGTTCTTCTGGTATTAGACTCTTAAGTGCTACCCCATGATGCTCATAGTCATGCCACAGAGGTCATAAAATACAAAACTTTGAACCAGTTATTGAGACTATTGAGGTACTGGCTTTAACTTGAGAAACTAAAATTGGGGTGGGAGGAGGGAAGGAAGAAAAAGTTATCTGGAAGTCTGTTTAAAAAAAAAAGAGGAGGAGGGAAGGCAAGACTGCTCATACTAGAGAAGGTTAATGAAATTTGGGTTTTGGTGAAGGTTTGTTTAAGTGCCATCATAGGGAATCGTGCATGCTGTGTTTTGTTAATGAGATGTATAGAAATTGTTCTTGAAAGTCCATAAGTATTTTCTTATGAAGTAGTGGTAAAAATTTTAAGAAATTATGTGAAGCTGTAATGTAACTACTTATAAAAAAAATCTGTGCCACTCTATCTTTTTGCTTGTAACTGGTATCAAGGCAGACTAGTTGATTTTATTTTTTAAATATCAAGGTGACCATGCTGTACTGTGTGTCAGAATCAAGAATGTAGCAGTAGCTGTGACAAAAGCAGCTAGACTTCAGCTCTTTCAAGCACAGGAATGGCAGAAGTTGCAGAACAGTGTCGAAGATCACAGCTGTACAGAGAAGTTCTCTAAAGCTCAGCTGACAAGTGAGTTGCCACTTTTTTCCCCCCTATGAATTAAGTTACTGACATATTTAGAACCCTGTTAAGTTAACTATGTGTTTAGAATATTCATTTCAGTGAATTTTTGCAGCAACCAGCACTTTGGCCTTCTGCAATTAAAAAATACTACAAGGAAATAAAATTGCTTTCTTTGCATCAATTCAGGAGACTTTGGTTTTAAGTCATTATTTAGTATACTGCTGGCAAATTAAATCCTTGGGAAATAATGATTTTAATGCAAACAACCAAACTTTATGACCAGTTCTAGGCTCATGTTCTCACTTGGTCGCAACTCAGAAAGGGTACAGGTTTGGCTGAAGTTTTCATTTAGTCATTCAGTACAGAGATTTTTCTTTTACTATGCTTGGAGTAAAAGACTGGTTTTTAAACCTCAAATTTTCCATTTAAAAAAGTATTATCTTGAGTATATTAAAGAATTTATAAAGTATAGCATTTCACTATGAAACCAAAGAACTTGAGAATCTAAATGTTTGGGACAGTCAAATGTACAGATTGAATTATGACTTTGATTGCAGTGGAACGAAAAAAACTACAGGTAAACTGATGGAACCTGCTGCAGTTACCTCTAAACTTCTGAAGCGAATGCCTGTAAAGTGGGAATATATAGCCCAAGTACAAAATAGAAGGCTAATTTTGTACCTGCAAACCTTCTCTTTAACTATCATAATAAGTTTGTTTTTTTCTGAAAAAATTAATCTGCATTATGTTGCATTACATTATGACTTGCCTCTATCATAACCTACTGCTCTGTCACCCTTTAATTTTGTAATTTGATATTTATCACCGAATCTCATATTCAAATGTTTTTAATATTTCAACTGAGAATCATATCAGCAATATGTAGGTTGTCTTTTTGTCTCTTATTTACAAAGGAACATTTCTCATTTGTCAGGAGGCTTCTGTTCTCCAGTTTCATGGAAATGGCATCTTCAAACCTGAGAAATCAAAAATAAAATTACATTTTCGTGATAGCACAGATTTGTCATGCTTTGATGTACAAAACATGTTAGAAAATTTTTAATACAGTATTAAAGATGAGCTATTTAGGATAAAGCTTAACTCGAGTACCCATCCATCTAAATGTGAAAGCCTAGTAAAACAGTGAAACATTGAGTTATGTAACTAGAAGACAAACAGACTGAAATAGTAATTTTTTCACTATTTATTCACTGTAATGATACCAAACCCACTTAAAGCATAATTTTTCCTTTAAGAAATTAAATTAATATTAGAAGCTTCATTCAAATATGTTGTGACTACAGCTTCTCTTTGAAATTTCCTCTGTGCAGCCAGAACCGCCACAGTAACAGATTGATCTCCCCTAACATTGTCATAGTGAAATCTTATACAGATGTCACTTCTAGGGATGTAGTTGACTTCCACTTGGTAAGAGCTATACAGAAATGCTACTGAAATAACTAGCAGCTGGTCCACCATTCTTGACTGTCCCAGCAGTGTAGTCGCTGTTTTCTGCTGCGTGTAGGAGTTGTATGACTACAGGGTGAGTTGGATCTGTTTGCTGATGTTGGGCAAAACCGGGTACATTTTTATTTTATCTTACTTCATTTCCTCTGAGTTAGCTTTCAGATTCGATGGAAAACTGATTAAACATGGTCTGTGTGGTCCTTAGTCTCGACACAAGTAACTCGGTGTCAGAACTTAGCTGAGAGTTGAAATGGAAAGTAAAGCCACTCCTGTCAGATGCTGTTTGCCTTTCATTTAGGTTAAGCATCATGTGAAATCCTGGTTTGTGTGTTGTCCAAATTTGTACTTCATGGTAATTGCTTCAAAGAAACATATGTAACAATTGTTCCTGGATTCCCATGTTGATCAGTTGATACCTTCAGAGAACAGAAAATAACTTCTTGTAGTTGAAACAAGTTCATTTGAATTACATAAATGTATTTCACAGATAGGCTTCAAGTTAGAAATTAGTTCTAAATTTTGTCTACAAAATATTTAGGGAAAATGAGTTTGTTAAAAAGTTGGTTTGTATGTATGTTTGCAACGTTTTCATTTAGAAAGGCCAGTGAGCAGATGAAACATCAGTCTCTTACTTAGTTGTTTTTAAATGCAATCTGATTAAAACACACAGTTTTATTAGGCAACGGTTTCAGCCCTTAACTGTCAATTGAAATTTAGTATATTACGTTTTGGGAAAGTGCTGTGAAATATGCTATGTTGCACCTTTAAAACATGCATACTGTCGTTTACAGAGTTCACATGAAGCTCTTTCTGTTTGATGCTCTAAATCTCTTTGAAAACAGTAGAATAAATTTCACAAAGGTATGTTTCATGCTGCAGAGTACCTGTTGGGTAGTACAGAATAGCTAATCCTGTCAATACTGTACTAGAGGATGGAAATGTGCTAAGCATAGGAGACAGTTTGCATTTACTGACTTCTGGCACCAAAGCTAAAAGCTAAGAGGTGGAATGCAATACATACCCTCACCAACCCTTATCTGCACCTATTTGAAATGAAAGATGAAATTGAAGGTCTGGTCTCTGGTGTTATGGCTAGCTTTCAAAACTAAGATTGTTTTCTATTGTATGTAATTTATGACCTGGGTATGACATTGTGGATTTAAGTTTCATCGTCATTCAAAGATGAGTTTTCTAAAAGTGTGCTAATGGAGTATTTACTCCTATTTTTGTTTCTTTGTTTTCTTCCAAAGTGACTGTGAACCACACAGAGCAAAATCTGACAGTGTCCCAGATTCCTTATCCGGAAACATGGTATGTGTTTTATGTAGACAAGTTTACCTGCGAGGAGAATTATTCTGAATCCGAGGATATTCAGTTTGAAATGGTCTTACTAAACCCAGATGCAGAAGGGAATCCATTAGATCACTTTAGCGCAGGGGAATCGGGTAAGATTTTTTTTCTTAAAATTAGATTTCTAAGTTAAGGATCTGGTCACTCAAATCAGTACTTACTATGCTTGGAAGAGTATGGGGAATGGATAGCAGAGTCGCTGATATTTCACATTCTGTTTTCTCATGGGGATTAAACTTCATTTTCTGTCAAGACAGAAAAATTCTTTCCTTTCTCTAGACTGACTTTCCAAAACTTGCCTAAATGGAAGTATAGATGCACAAGAAAAGTTAGTGTTAGCATTTTTGTGTATTTTTACCATGTTGAAATTCAAATATTCCACTTGAATGTGAATTTCATCCCTGATTTTAATGAATTAATGAAATAGGTGTGTGAAACTTGATTCTGTGCAACATGAGTACATGCATGATAAATCATTTTGCCACTACAATTTCAGTTCGGTATTTAGCTTTCTCTAAGTGTCTTAGTTGCAGGCTGTAGATTAATCACTCCTGATTCTTCTTTATTTAAGAAATACAATTTTAAATCTTTAAACATCCAAAGAAGAACTACTAGAAGTGACTCAAGACAGCAGCTAAAAAAATGCCTACATAAAATTGTGTGCTTTGTACAATCCAGCCTAGTGCTTTGTTTCAGTATGTAGCATCACTGTTCTGGGAGTCCTCATCAACATGTCACTCACCTGGATCTCTTGTGAGGGAAGGACCCTATAGCTTTAGGCTGCCTTCATATAGAGATTCAACCTACATACCCAGAATGAGCCTAATTGCTAATGCTCAGAATCAAATGCCCTGCTGTCATTCGTACTCTCCAGATGATACAGAGGGAACAAAGGCAGCCCCCTTTTTGAAAGGAAGAAAATACTCCGTAGAACATTTAGCAGAATCTGTAAGAAAGAAGCACATTAATAATCTGTTTTCCAAGGCTTATAATTGGACTTAAACTGTGTCTTTAACTTCTTATTCTACAAACTTAGTTGACAGTTTTTATTTCATGAATTTGGTATTTAAAAGTGAATTCTAGATTAATTTACTTATTCTTGAAAAGCAATAGTGGCATTATTTTATTAAATCAAGGGGCAAAGGAGCTGCAAGACATCATGTGGCCATTTAAAGTATTGTACAGACCTTCTAGAGAGGCATCTCAGCTCTGTACTAATTTTGTAGGAAGACTGAGCACTTGGAAGCTGCACTCTGAACAGCTTACACACTGAGTAAGGAGGTGTTTAAATGTGCTGGATGCAAGTGTTTAGATCTAAGAAGTAGGAAGCAAGGTGAGCTGTACATGCCATGTCTTCCACAGCTGCAGAAGAACACCTCTGTTTATTCGGAATTAAAACCCACATCGTTGCCATGAATCCTGATGTTACATACACATATCTGCTTTCAAATAAGCAAGGAGAATTTCATCTCTCTGTCATTTTTAGTTTAATTCTTTAATGCATGTTTGGAAAATAAACTATGTCATTTTTCCATAGGCATTTAGAACATGAGGGTACCAAGAAGAAGAGCTGGCTTCATTTCTTGCTTCTTTCATGCAGGCAACTAAAACTACATAGTTACATATGGTTAGAGTTAGGTTATTCTTCACTTTAGTTACTTTAAGCTGTGGCCTGATGCAAGAGATCTGAAAATTCAATGGACTGTAAGGAAAGAATAGGAAAAAACTTGAGACTGTCAC
This sequence comes from Campylorhamphus procurvoides, assembly GCA_013396655.1. Taxonomy (NCBI): domain Eukaryota; kingdom Metazoa; phylum Chordata; class Aves; order Passeriformes; family Dendrocolaptidae; genus Campylorhamphus; species Campylorhamphus procurvoides. The sequence continues at coordinate 1,296,165 of WBMV01004981.1, forward strand.
CTTGTGATTAAGATGTTTGCCTTGAGAGATGAGGAGTCCTTCCTTCTGATCCCTGGCAAGTAATCTTTCATCATTTTATATAATAGGGTTTTTGTTACATAAGACAAGGTATTGGTGGAATTTAGGGTTTCTAAAGGCAGCTGAACAGGTAGACAACATTTTGAAGATCTTTGAAGTTAGGTATTTTAAATTCAGGTATATATGTTTTGTTTTCTCTATCAACTCTATGTTCCTTGAAAGTCAAGAAGCTTAGAGAAGACAGGTTGAAAATTATACTTCTGTATTTTTTACAGTTGCTTTTCAGTGCAGTTTTCTCATGACTCCTTTTGGTCTCAAGCCAATAATCCACACTCTGTCTATGGTTGGAAGAAGCTTTCTATCATAGACGTTTTGTGTTTATTAAAAGCTAGTTGATTTTCCTAAAAAGTTTTCCGTGTGTACTCACTTATCGTGATGAGAAAGAATTTTACTACCGAATTCTTGCCAGCTTCAGTGAGTGTCTTTTGAAACAGGAAGATAAAGAGTGAAAGAAAAAGTGATTTGATCTAAAATACATATTTTTGTCATTCATAAATCATGCTTTTGTATTGGTGTACAAGAGAAGCAGAGTGGCCCTGAATTTTTTGAGTCTTTATTAGCTTGTGCTCTTTTTCCCCCATTTCACTGTATGTATGTCCAAAATGTTTAATTTTAACCATAGAAGTTATAATGCTAGCAACTATTTAGAACTCATCCAGTTTTAATGTTTTTCAACTTAGATATTGAAACATGTATACTTGCTCTTCCCAGTCTGGGTGGCATTGGTTGGAAGGTTTTACTAGATTTATTTTGTTGCTGGAGAAAAAAACATTTTTTAGAATCTGATTCTATGGGCACCACTAGTTTCAAGGAAGGTTGGAGAAGGAAATCATAAGTTTTGTGTGAGAAATGTTTACCCATTTTTGCCTGTAGCTCACTGGCTTTGATCTGAGAGCTCATGGTGGATTGCAAAACTTAATGACAATAGAAAAGATTTCCAGGATTGAGGTCTTAAGGGAAGCATTTTACTAGACTACTGCTAGGTGGAAAATTAGAGGACTTCTGTTTTGTAAATAATCTAAAAAATTTGGAAATTATGTTAGACTAGTGCAAAAAAATCATGCTCTACTGTTTTCTGTGCTATTTTTCTTTATCTGAAACTTTATGGGCTTGGTCAAGTGTGCTTCTTGGACTGCTTTATGTGGAGGAAGAGTGACACCCAGTGGTTAAAAAAGATTAGATAGACGTCTGTTCTGGTTTTCTTCATCTGATCGTGCCTTTACAAATTGCAACAAACAAAAAACAGCTAAAAATGAGTCCTTTAATAAATATGTTTTCAGCTGATCAAATGGGATACAATTACTTAATGTGTATCAAGAAACTGCGTTCCCCTTTATCCTATTTTGGTAATTGTTATAAACCTTTCCTACGCTCAGAAAAGATATTATTGAATAAAAAATACTTTGTCAGATCAAATAATTAATCAGATTCCTGAAAAAATTCACTGACTTTCTTGGATGAAATTGACTAGGATTTAGACATTTTATCTGTACTACCAGATTAAATTTTTTATCTGGTAGTATTTTTGGGGGTGACAGTTGCTAGGTATTTCCCAATGATTACATATTTTAAAAAAAAACCTAATTTATTTTAGCTGTTTGCTGCTAGTAGCAATGTCTCTACGAAAACTAAGCTCTATTTTTTTTCCACAGGATTACATGAATTCTTTTTCCTGCTTGTCCTAGCATACTTCGTAACTGCTTGCATATATGCCCAGTCCCTGTGGCAGACAATTAAGAAGCATGGACCTATGCATGCTGTATTAAAGGTGTTGACAATTGCATTACTGTTGCAGGGGAGTTCAGCTTTTGCCAACTACCTTCACTTCTCAAGGTATCTTTGCTCGTTTTTGCTTTCAGTCTTTAAGAATAATGTATTGTAAAGATCTGTACGTGGTCTTGTGATGATTGTGACAAAACATAAGACTGACCTTTGAAAAACATCATTGCCTAAATGTACTTTTAAGAGAGAACACGTATTTAAGACATACCCACTTAAAAATGTAATATTTTTATTCTCAGTTACTCTAAAGATGGGATAGGAGCCCCTTTTTTGGGAAGTCTAGCAGAACGTGAGTATGCTTGTCTACTGTTTCTTACATATTCCTACACATGAATCTGTATAATACATTAGCAAATGCTGTTGTTGGATTGTATTAGGATCTTGGACCATATTACTGGATTTTTAGTATAAAAAACTAAAAATTGCTCTTTCAGGAAAAAAAGCCCAAAAAAACAAAACACTTTTTCAGGTGTTTACAATAACTGTATTTGAAGCTGTACAGTTGTGACATTGCATTGGATTTTTCAAAGTGTTTTCTTATCTCAAGATTCCTTCCTACAAACACTTGAATGCATGCATATCACACAAGTAAATGTTTCAATGTGTTGAAGGTTTTATGGAGTTTGCATGATCTAGAGAGATTAAGCTTTTTAGGAAACTTAATCAAATTTTCTCAAGTGTGTCATTTCACTAACAAATATAACAATTATTATAATGAAAAAGTGTTTTCTAGCATAAATTATATGATTAGTATGATGCAAAAAATGTTTATGTGAAGATTTTGTGCCAGCAAAGCATTTTTCTCCACTGTAAAGATATTCTGAGTTCTCACTGGAACTGAATTCCTATAATATCCCTTTCCAAAATGCACTGACTTACTCCTGTTGGATTCTTCGGTGTTAAACGTTGTTGGGTGGTTTGGGTTTTTTTCCTGGAGTTCACACTTAAAGCATTGGGGGTTCTTTCTAAACAAATACATTGCTTGAAGCACCCAAAGAAAGCAGTACTGTGGGCATGAGGTAGTGTTGGCAAGTAACAGCTCATATAGAAACATACATCCCTTTGTAGAGTTCATTTAGAAGCCTGCAGTTGGAATTAACAGCCTCTTGATGGCACCTGGTACCACAGTAATTGCTTCTCTCTTGTTTTAACCATTTGAGTTAGCAGCTTCTTGCAGCCTCTCCAGCAACTGTATTAATAAACCTTCCTGCTCATCTCATGAAATGAAATTAAATGGAGAATATAGAGGTAGTGATAACTCCTCTCTGGTGTTGACTATCCAGCCAGAACTTCAGAGAGAATAGCTGCATGCTGGATTTTCAGTGAATGTGTTGTAGTCAAGAGCCCATTTTTATTTGGGTAAAGCAAAGATTATAATGAACAAAATAATATTTTTGAATCAATAGCTGAATTTCTTAAATTTCTTCAATTCAGCTAAGGAAGTTTTCCTTTCCTACTGTCTTTGAGGTTTGTGGGTTCCAAAACCATGAAAGAGCATAAATATTAGGAAGGTAGAAAGCTTCAGTGGCAGTTACCGTTCCAAAGAATGGCTGATGGCAAGTAGTGTAGTTTGAAGGTGCTACCGTTTTTCCTGTATCACAACAGAAATCGGAGTTAAATGTCAAAATTCCTGTTAGCTGCAGTGGAGCCAAAATAGCTTTTTAAAAGCCTGTTCAGATACTATTCTTTTTCTAATATGATTTAGTCTTTACTGTGTATAAAGAGCTGATCCTCAGTCTAATTTATCGCCTAAGCTAATCACATAAATCACACAAATAACGCTGGCACTCAAAAGCATCGCAGACAGTGGCCTTTTAATTTTTGGTAGGAATGAAATGTGAAAAGTGAAAGACTATTATTATGCCTGTTGAATAGCCAAAAAAGATTAATTGTGATGAAATCAGACAATTATGGAATCGGCTCTGTAACATATGACTTTACACTGATGCTGGATATCATAGGATTATTGTGATTTTTTTAATTTTTCTCATCTTTTTTACTTTCTAGTAAGGTATATGAGATATCAAAGATGAAAGGAAAGCCAATACCAAATTTTTGTCCTACACAATTTTGTCTTGAAATCAACTTGAATTGTTGCCACACTGAAGCAGAGAGGTATCTATACCAAAGATGGGATTGAGAGATGATGTCAGGCTATACTTTATAGGGCAGGTTATCTTAAGGAGTGACAGAAAATAAAATGCTCCCTAGAACATCCAGATTTGTTCGATCATTTCTCTAGCTTGGATTTTTGACACAGGTTTGGCATACCTGGGGTTCATGTAGCAATTCTTTTTCTGGTGTGTACTGTGTCTCCATAGGTAGCATTGGAAAATAATTTCATGATCATTTTGGCCAAAATCAGTGGTGGCTTATTTTATTAAAGAATGATCGAGTTTGTATTTACTAAAAGCTCTTGATACATCTTAAACAACAAAGGTGAATACATTAAGAAGCACTTAAGCGTATAAACTGTCAGAATACCAAACATATCCAGGAATTACATGTTGAAGTCTGTTTTATATCCATATCTTGCTAGTGTTGGTGAATTGCTGGGAAATATTGCGGTTAGTCTGTGTTTGACACACTTGCCCTATATCCATATTAAACTCTGCACAGCATTTCTGTGCCAGTATTTTTAGTAAATGTGGAAGTACATTTATCGTTTTTAATTGAGTCCAGTTGTATAAAAATAGAACTTTGCTTTTTTGTGACAGAAATACTACTCATGTACCTGGTATTCTAACTGAAAATTAAAAAATTAGAACAAAATTTAATAAAACTGAAATATTAATCCTGTGAAAAAGAAAACATTGCTGTGTGTAGTGCCAAATCTTTAGTTTCTGAACCAAATTTACAATTCACATAGTATAAGAATCATTTTTTTTTATGTCTCCACTGTACCAGTACAATGAGTCAGATCCCAACACCAGCTTTAAGGTTGCTTGGTAAGTTTAAATCAAAAGCTCACCAGATCTAAAGCTAACAATCACCCAGTAAGAAATCTTCAGGTTTTTCTACTGTCAGTAGTGCTGCAACAAGGCTAACAAGTGAAGGCTTTAATATATTCTAGCTGGAAGTTTTTTTTATTCAGATACAGCTTCAAACACAGGTTTGAGACGCTGATTAAGAATGTAACTTTATGGAGTATGTGTTAATTGTCCCAAACAGAGGTAAAAATGGACATAGCAAAATGAGGCAAAGGTACTTTGCGTTTAATAAAATGAAATACAGGCAAGTTGTTGATCTAAATGAAATTTATGTTCGGGTTTTTCATTATATTTTCCCCTTTAAGTATTTCAGAGTGGCATTTATCCTAAATATTTGTGCTTTCTTGTGCAAGCTACTACATCCTTAAGACAAAGTGCAGTTGACTTAAAGTACAATGCAACTATTTGATTTTTGAACAAAAGCTTTTCAGAGCAAAGAAAGAAGTTCATTTCATCATGTTTCATATTTGCAGTAATATTAACATACATATGATTTTAGTTTGTTAGCATTTATAAGTCTATTTATGTAGATGGACGCCTGAGCCCAGACTACTTTGACACAAGAGTGGGATTTGTAAGGATGCGTCACTGTGTCTATGCAGAGCTGCAGTATAACTGGAGGAAAGCTGATAGTGATCTGTTTGGTCACTGAAAACTTCACAAAATATCCACATTTTGTGTCAAAGCAGTCTGAGCTAGTCAAACTGTAATCAAAATTATGACTAAAGGTGATATAGAAGTGTAAGGGTCTTGTGGGTATATAGAAAGTTTCTCTGCTGTAGGAAAAAACTTTATTTTTGTTGTGACTCTATTCATTTTTCTTTTGTTTTCAATAGTGTGTGACATAGTCTCACAGATACAAATGCTGTATTTATTATTGAGTCTATGTATGGGGTGGACCATAGGCAGAATGAAGAAATCTCATGGCAGACCTCTTCAGTGGGATTCCAGTCCAGCATCTACTGGCATTGCTCTAATAGTTGTTGTTACACAGGTTTGTATTTTGTAGTCATTCTTATACTGAAATATACAGCTGCTATTAAGTATGACAGAACTGTGAACCAAGTAATTTCAATATTTTAATTTTATGAGGGAGGGAGTATCAAGACTGGAAAGAAGCACACAGCATAATGTACGCCCAGTATGTCTAATAGGTAACACCACCTTTTCTTTACTTAAACAATTTAAGGTGTAGCTCCACAGTATGTTTTTGTTCAGCAGTAAAACCACTTAAGAAGTTCCCACAGGTTTCCAAACTGCTGTTTGTGTAAGTTGTTTGTAGCATTGTATTGTGAACCAGATCAGTGGCATGATCCAGACTGGGGGAAAAAAATCCAGATATTTCAGTCATTTTACTGATCTGATGTGTAATGTGGTCCTATAAATAGTTGTAATCAGTGCAACTGAGGCATTGTGAACTATGTTATGGGGGGTGACAACCAGCAGCATGAGTGGAAAGAGAAGGGAAGCTGATGGGAGGAAGTCTTTCTGTCACCAAGAAAATGGCATTCTTCAGTGCCCTCCTTTTGGAACTCAAATAGAATGTCTGATGGTCCTTTCAGTCAATATAAGGGAATTCTTGAAAGGTTCATGTGCAGGATTGGTCTTGCAAATATACAAATGGTCTGACACATAATTTCATTCAAATATTTTCCATTAGTATAAATTAGAAAGTCAAGTACACCAGTAAGTTAAAAGTAAATTACAATGGAGATCATTCAACCCTGGTGGTGCCTTTTGTAAACAAATTTTTTTAAATCACGTCACAAAGACAAGTAGAATCTGAAACCCATTGAGAAAGAGAAGAGCAGGGAGAAACTGGAGACAGTAACGAGGAAGAGATTATATGGAAGATTTTGTGCCATTTGGGTAGTATCTGTAATTAGTGTGGCTTCCAAACTGAGTGGACTGCTAAAACATTCAGAGTAGCTGGGAGCTGACATTTCTTGCTAATGAAGTATATAAACCAAAAGCTATTAAGGTCAATGGTACTGTTGAAATTTAAAGATAGGTTCATTCCACCTTACTTTGACACCCATCTAGCACCAGATATTTTACATGCTGGTAGTAAAGGAGACTTCTAAAGTATTTAATTTTATTAATGCCTCTGTACTTGTGCATGCGTATGGGTGTGTTAGTACTCTGCCACTTGAGACTGGAAAATTTTTTGTTGTGTGCTTTTGCTATACATAGAAAGGACACTCAGTATAATCAGCTTGATCTGGTTTTGGTTGTTACTTATGGTAAAAGTTGAGGCAGGTATCATAGATATATGCTGGTTTTCCCAAGGCTGGACCATTACACATTTGTGTCAGCTCTCGGAGCTGGAGGATTAGTACAAAGTTGGCTATCTTACTTTTCCCCAGTAAGACACAGATCTATCACATCTCCTCTTGGGAATGTCAGATTTGGCAGGAGTCTAGTGGGAACAAAATATGGATGTGGGAACGTCATTGCTTGAGTGGTTTTGCATCCCAGTCTCAGTGTCTACTGTCACCCCCAAAAGTTCCCTGACACCAGGAGTATGTCTGCCCCTTCTGGAGTGGATATTGTCTATCTCATGATTCAGTACCTACAAAATATACCGTCTGCCAGATTTGTTCTTAATACAGAGTGTGGCTGTTGAGCTCAGGGTAGCAGGATTTAAACTATCGTCTCTAGCAAAGGTGTTAAGCTTAAGACTTCAGTCTCTGGATTAGTCAGTCATTCACTTGTCTGTCTAGATTGACATGGGTGTTTTACCTGCTGTAATCAATCACTGGGCACTTTTAATGCTTAAAAACCTAGAATAACCTCCTTCCTGTTCTGGTCTTTCCCAGAGATTCTTATGGGAGAGCCAGCTTCCTCCTATGCCACAGGTCAGACAGACTTACGTGGATAAGAGATGTTCTGAGGATTTGCTGTGGAAGCCACTGGAAACTATGTGCATTACCCTAACGCAGGAGATAGAGATTGCACCATGCTAGTTTTATTGATGTTCTACTGTACCTGTCCTCATCTCATCTTCAGGGGAGTCAAGCAAGTGGACAGCCTGGGAAAATGTGTTACTCTTCAGCTTAACTGTAGTTCTGACTGGCAAACTCCTGATCCTGTTTGGCTGCTACTAGTTGAAATTCCTCAACAAATTTTCAGTGGTTTTTCTCTTTGTAGTGATGCTATGGATTTTTTTCTTTTTGTTCTTTCAGAAGCACTGGCAATTTCCTGGGCTGTGTTTACAGGTTACCATCAGTGCAGGGTGGACACAGCCTCCTAGTCAGCAAATCTGTTGTGGTCTTCGCAGCTGCAGAGAAGTAGAATCTCAAAGGAGGGACAAGTCTGCCATTCAGCATCTCCCTTTGCCTTAACTTGTTCTTTATTTCAGCCACAGAACAAAATATTCCCAGGCTACTGTACATTCATTAAAGTTTTCACCCTATGCTGCTGAGGCACCAACCTCATTCAGAATTTTACTTATGGGAGGCCCTTCCTGTCACATAGATCTGAGTAGTTTCAGCTTTCAGGGCTGATCAGAATGGAGGCAATGATTCTAGAAAGACAGCTGATTTCTCTGAAGGTGACTGGAACGACATAGAATCTTACTGCATTAGACATCACGCTTCACAGGGGTTCTTAGGTACACGCCTCAAAGGTGTGCTCAAAATGACTTCTACCTCTGTCCTTAGATCTAAGCCATTTTTTACTGTGCTGGCATTGCGTGACATCAGATACTTGAGTACTAGATATGGTTAGAAACAGCTAGTTAATCCACTTTACCTTGCTGCTACTTTTAATTTCCCTTTTGTTTTCCCTTACCCTTGCCTCTCAGAGATGATCTGTCCCATGAGAACCTGCCTTTGCTGGAGATTGATATGTTATCTTTGCTTGTCATAAAGTCAGTGTTGGCATAGCCAAAGGAAGGAGAAGTACTACCATAATTGTTTCTTCATCACATAAAGGAAGAGTGTCTGGTTCCTCATCATATAGATGTGGAGGTTCAGCTTGTATATCTAGAACGTCAGGATGATGTCCATGGCCATCATCCTTCTAGTATTTGAAAAGGTAGGTCAGTACTGGACAGTGGTTGGTGTCCACTGTGAACCAAAGTAGGTCAGGTGTACCTGCAGGTGAAGTCAGGCATTTTGAGCAGTGTATTATGGAAACAAGGAGATGGTCATTCTCTTTTACCTTATGAAGAAGTAGTTGTGCTCTTAATGTTGGACATGGCTGGTGCAAGTCAGCTCTTTAGCCACCTGTCTCATCCAGTTCTTTTGTCTACAGCCTAAGCACAGTTATTTTCCAGGATAACAATTAGAATTGTCCCTCCTGATTTCTTTTCAGAGCTCAAACATAATTGTGCTTGCTGCCAGCAAAAAATAAGTCTCTGATACTTACTTCAGCAGGTTGGTGTCTGGGTGTTTTTCAGCTTGTTCGTGATATTGCAGCTAAGTGAGCTGATACTTGCCTTTCTGTGGTCAAGGTAAGGAACTTCAGGGCTTATTGACCTTAATTTCTCAACCAAATTTTAATTAATTCTTTTCATTTTCCCAGCTAAACAGATTTTGACTTCAGGATCACAATTGTTTATGAAAGTTCTTCCTTTGTTGAGAACAGATTGCCTAATCCATTTTTTCCGAGAAACATTCCATAGCAAATTTGTCTTTTATAGGATCCTAGTGAGTGAGAATAGTCCTGACTCATAGTAAGAGCAATGACAGATTCACCTTGTTCAAGTTTAGACTGTGTTGCACTGACAGTTCCATCTCCGCCTCTAATGCCTTTGCCTTCTGCTTATTTTGGGATAATCTAATGAAGTTGAAGGAAGCTGGACTTCTGTGATCTTACATTCCTGTCACCATACACAGCCTTTGATCAACTGATGTTGTGTTGTTTACACTCTTTAAAGGGCTAGTCCAGATCATACCCTGCTGTCAGACACTATTTTCCTGTGAGGACCAGGGCTTTGTTCTCATGATTCCTTTACTCCAGCTCTTTGTCATTTTCTCATGAAAGTGGCTTCCTTCATTGCTGTTGCTATTGGTGCAGATTAAGGAAAATTTAGACCTTCGTGAGCTCTGGGTTTTAAGGTTAGGTAGGTCCTAGGGATAGCTTAAAGTTTTCTCTTAAAGCGATATCACCATAAAAATCTCCATCAGCCTATATGGTTTTCCCCCATATGCTTGCTTGAGTCAGGAATATTCTATACGTAGGTTGGTTGGGGTTTTTCTCTTTTCTCAAGTAGAATATATACAGTCCAGGGAAGTTAAGTACTTCGGCAGTTTCCAAGTGGAAATATCAAAAGCAAAAATGTTCACAAGACTGCAGTGATTCTGTAACTGGTAGAACCCTTGTTTGTTGTCTGAGCATGTTCTAACTGGACTGAAATAACTTCTGTGATAGGAATTCATCAATTTCATGCCAAAACTAGTGCTGTAGACACAATGTTACCAAACACTGTGCTGTATCTGAGGCATTCGGGAGTAATGTAGTCTTACCTCAGCCTTACTGCTTGACAGAATTCTCAGTCAAGTTACTCAATCATTTGAAGATGTGTGCTTTGAGTTACTCTATTTCTGAGTGTTATGGTGGGAACATTTAAAGCCTGTTGCTCAGATTGTGTACTAGTAATCAGAGATGCTGGAGACACTCATACGTTACATCTGTCCCTCTTCCACCCTTCCATTTTCTGTGCAGGTAGCTGAGGAGTGACTGAAATGACAGCAGCTGTGCTTGCTGTGTCATGGCCTAGGTGAAGGAGGGGGAAAGCACAAGAGTACTCTCAGAGTATATTCTAAGCAAAAATTATTCTAGTACTTGACTGATGAGACTCAAGGACATACATTTTTGAAAGACACAGGTGGATTACACATTTTAAAAAAAAATTTAATATCATTAACCTTTTTGTTTTTATGTAGTTAATGTAGTGAGAAAGCCTTTGAATGTGTTCAGAAAGGAATCTGACTAATTTATATTTCTAAATTGAGCCATACAATGTCTGCTTATGAAGGTCTTCAGAGCTACTTCACGCATAAATCAAATTTGCCTACCTTCCTTCAGAAAGTCTGCTTTATTAAGCATCTGATGCCTCAGTGCAAGTTAGATGTGTGCAGTAGGTGGACTGGATTCCAGTGTACATTCAAGTCTTAAAATTCCATTCATCTGCTACATGATGCTGTGAGAGTCTAAACTTTATGTGTATTATAATGTTAGCATTCTTAAAGTCTTTAAAAGGTGTTCTTCAGCAAGACACATTTTTTTACTCAACAAGTAGGCTCCTGCCTTCTTCCCAACTAAGATTCAGAAACTAGGCACTAGTTAGTCTGTTTTTCCTTGGAGTATATCAGGATTCTTTCTCAGAGTCCTACAAAATTGGATTCTGCAGTAAATGAATACAACATTGAGAGTTAAGGAGGATCACTATCTTTTGTGTAGTTATTTTTTGGCCAGACTGTTGTCCAGATGGTGAAACAGTTTTTGGAACCTGTGACACTCCCTTTCCTAGACCCTAGGAGGTTTCTGAGTCAGTTGCTTGCAGTCAGGCTCACTCACAGTTTCTGACCTAGCCGATGTTGAATTCTTTTCTCCACAGTGGCACAGCTTCAATAGAAGGGGTGGAGAGTGGCCCACCCAAGAACAGCCTATAGCCTGGCAGTTGCAGCACTCTCCAAGGAGGTGGGAGATGTGAATTGGATATCCTTTAGGCAAAGAAGGGAATTGTGGGAGATCCAAGTTCAACCTGGGTGAATGCTTGAGCCTCTAGGCTATTGTATAAAAGGGGCAGCAGCACCACCCTCTTACTTCCCCATATTTGAAAAGAAAAGTGAATCCTGTTAGGATTTTGAAAGAAAAGGCGTAGTCGCCTGCCTTTGAAACAAGCTTTACAGGTTGTGGATCACAAGTGTAAGGAGACACCTCCCTGTAGCTCTGTGAAATCAGTTCAGTGGTCTTCCTGCAGAGTAGGCTGAGTATTTAACGAGGTGATTATTTTAGAACTTCTTTTAAGGTGCCACATTGCTTCTATCCAAATTAGAGGAAACTTAAACTTGTCAAACTTTCTAAAAGTTGCAGAATTCAAGAAGTGAGACTCTGTTCCTGCCAGTTGCAGCTGGAGTAATAGGTTATGCCAAAAAGCAGTTCAGACTGAAGAGTTCTTTGTGTGTAGCATGACAGTTTCTTACAGGCAGAGTGGACCATGACCAGATAACTTAAACTGTGATGGGATAGTTAATTAAGATTTAATGTAACCTTGTTTACTCTAAGTGTACTTTTCTGTAATTTTTTTTTCCAGAGCTTTTTATTAATTTGGGAGCAGCTTGAAGATACAAATCACCACAGCTACCATTCGCACCATGGCTTAGCAAGTGGACTACTTATTGGCCTCAGAGTTTGTCTAGCTTTGTCGCTGGCTGCAGGTCTTTACCAGATTATCACAGTGGAGAGAAGCACGCTGAAAAGGGAGTTCTACATCACCTTTGCCAAAGTATGGGTTACATAGGGAAACTGATCCCTTCTTCTGTAAATATAATTGTGGCATGCAGTTGACTGGAGCACTAACTCTTTTCCTCCATAAGAAAGTATTTAAGTGTCTGAGTTGATTACATGGCACCCTGTCATCAAACTCTGAGTAGTCATTTTAATTTGACAAGGAGTATAGAGCTTTTTCAAACAGAAATCCCACCTTTCATTGTGTGGTTTTCATTCTGTTGATTGAAAGTTAAACAATGGGTTCATAAAATAGACAGAAATGTAAATGTAGTTCCTGTAACTGTCATCTCTTTCTTTTAAGTTGGCATGTAGTCATTTTACAACTTATACTCATCTTCTTTTTCAGGCCTGCATTCTCTGGTTTTTGTGCCACCCATGTCTTGCAACCATTGCTGTAATATTCAGAGAATATCAAAGAGAAAAGGTATGTACAGGCAAGATAAAAGAGATGGAATTTGAATAGTAGTTGTTCTTCATGTTTAGTGTTTGTTAGCAAACTCATGCTCTTAGGCTGTTAATCTTATGACCCCAAAGCAACTTGAAAAGTCTTAGTCACACAGCTCTCATTGATGCTAATGTGAGTCATATTTTACAAAGGGTTCAGATCATCTAAGGGTAATCATTTCTAGGTTAAGGGAGGGAGAGGGGAAGATTGTTAAGTCAAAGGAAAATGTGGAGGGGGTGTTTTGTTTTATTGTTTGCTTGTTTGCTTTTAATTAAAAACACCTTGGGGATTCTTTTAACAAAGGTAGTAGAAAGATAAATCAGTGGATTTTTTTTTGTTTTTTTGCTTTTTAGTCTTCCTCCTTTAAAAGCTTTATGTGGCTAAATAGGTCAGGGAATCTGTAGCTGAACTGCATTCTTTAGATCAAGAAGTCTGTCCAAATATGTTGTTTGGTTTTTAAGCTCTAAACAGTTGAAAACAAAGGCGGACTTGTTTGGTTTCTTGGTTGTTTAAACATATTGGGAACTAGAGAACTACTTGTGTGGAGCCTGCCATGTTCAGATGAAGTGCACTGGTAATCTCAGGTGATTGACTACCTCATTCCAGGATAGGGTTGGCTTCTTTTCTTTATGCTTATAACCATCTGTGCATTTGTATACAAATATATTCAGAAATTGAGCTTTCATTTTTGTAGAGGATATGTAAGGGAAAGAAAAAGGTTCCACTAAAAATATATAGTAAATTAAATACTGTGTTTGATTTACCAAAAAAAAAAGATTTAAAAAAAAAATTACTCCTCTTCTAGAGTTACTAATGAAGTAACTTTTTGTTGTTGTTTGATGAAAACATCCTCAGGGCAGGAGGACAATCCCTAGAGGTAGGATCAGTAAAGGAATGTTTTTGCAGTATTTTGGGCTTACAGAAGGGAGAGTACAATTGCTCTGCTCTTGCATTTTGAGCAGGTTTAACCATCGTGTGCAGCTGCAGTTCCTACACTATGATAATTTAGCTGTGTTTGCCTCTTTAAATGCACTTCAAAAAATAAAGAAATGCACAATCAATAAATGCCATATTTACTTAATAAAAGTGTATATTTTAAAAGACTCTACATAAAGTGAAGACTTGTTTTCTCAGAAACAGTAGTTAAACCTTTATGCATTTAATAAATACTGCTGTACACTGGTTTTGCAGATGAAGAGATTTGAACTGAAAAGAGCTCTGGCTAAATGAGATTGATAAATCACTATCCTCACAACTCCATGATTGTGCTAGTGCAAAGTGCTTGCTTTTTTTTTTCCCCCACTCTGTTTGTTGTAAGAATAGAATATCTAAACATCACCTCTGCTTGTGAAACTGCATGGGTGGTGAATTGCAAGTCTGAAATTCCCCAGAACAGAGACTGCCAGAAGGGTTGTGTGACTTGCCCAGGGCTATCTACTGATTTAAAAACACCCAGGTGTGAGAGACTGAATCCTGGACTTGAGGTGCATGCTCAAATCTTTTGTAACTGCAGCAGTATTAAAAGGTTGACAGTTAAACCTCAAGCACTCACACAGTATGCTGATAGAAATTTATTGTGCATTGTTTGGTTTTGGTTTTTTTCACTTTTTCTCTCTTTTTTTGTCTCTAGATTATTACCATAGGTGTTATCCTATGTCAGTGCATCTCCATGGTTATCCTCTACAGACTTTTTCTATCTCATAGTCTATATTGGGAAGTATCTTCACTGTCATCAGTGACATTACCACTAACAGTATCCTCTGGACATAAAAATCGACATCACTTCTGAGATGTTTAGGAAGAATACAATATGTAATAAATGTGCAATAATAACTTAAATATACAAGTGTTTTTGTCACAGGTGTGTGATACATTGGTTTCACTGGAAAACTGAGTGATAATATTAGAGCACTTCACAGACCTTTGGTCTGACAAGGTTCCTAGATTAATCTATTAAAAATATTGTGGAGTGTAAAAATCTGTAATTTTAATAGTTTTATAAATATTGCTTATATGTAACATGGGGTCCTGAGCTGTATCACAGAAGAGTACAGTGACTCTTTTCTCTTCCATTCACAGAGACCAAAAATGTTCTTACTTTCTGTCAATACTAGGTTTAAAGGTCTTACAAAATGCAGTTCTTAAAACATCTACATGCTCAAACAAGTTTAAAATAGGCCAGTTTTGAAACTGGTGTGATGCATAACGATGAGTACAAGGAGAAAATGCATCATGTATCAGTATAAAAAATGGGCAAACAAAAGAGGGAGAATCCTCTAGAAAACATGTAAAATGTTCGCAACTGACTGCAAGAAACTTTCCTTTATTACTGATGTGAAAGAAAAGCCTTTTCTGCAACTAATGTTCATACTGGTTAAAATTCTAATGGGAATATAAATAGGGTTTATATCTGCCTTTTTATAAATATATATATATAAATGTAACTAAAAATTTCATCCAGTAATGAAGGTTTAAACAGTTTTTGAGGCTTAGAACACATAGCAACATAAAGGTAATTAAAACAGCAGGCTTGCATCTTTTAAAGAAAAAAAAGGCAAAGAAAATGGAATGGGTGATGTGGTACTAGAATTTTAATCCTGATATAATTCATTTCTGTTACATTGAGGATTCAATCATAATTAAGCCATATACACAGATTAAATTAACAGAAGCATTTCAAATAAATGTTGGTTTCAGTCATCAACTACCCATGAATTCCTGCCCAAGGATACTTAATCAGGATTAAATTTTCTATGAATAATTGAAAAACAAAATACTCACTGGATTTGTTATAATCCATGTTGGCACTGGGTTCTAAGTAGTTGCCATCTTCCATCCATTGTAATAAAGCCATACTACTTTGTGATGCCCTAGCATTCAGAAAGCCAGTGTAAATATATACTTTATTGAAGTGCCTGTTTATTGAGTATGATTAAATCATGCTGGCATTTTTTTCCTTCATAATAAGAACATACCTATTGAAATTGTGAGCGAATTCTTTTTTATTATTATTACTTAATTTAGTATTTGTCAAATTTTAGACTTCATACATGTGTGTTTCCTTAAAAGATGGATTTTATTTTCTAGTAAATGAGTGCTGCTTCTTAAGAGTGTGTATTTAATGTCTCTGTGAGAATGTGAAGACACAGGTTCTAGCTTTAAAATAGCCCTAACTTTTCCATTCATGTTTGTCTCAGCTGTGAGCATAGTTAAAACATAAGTCTGTTCCATTTTAGTTTAGAGGCAAAACTAGACATTTGCCTTTGACTAAGGCAAAATGGCAACATGACAAAGTTGCTCATTAAATCATCTCCTTTCTTATTGTTTGTAATTTAGATCAAGAATGGCAGGTTGAGGCTGGAAAAGATGAGATATTATGATTTCACACAATCTTCAGAATGATTAAAAGATTAATTATTACATTCCTCTGATAACCATACAAAAATATTATTGGTTAAAACTTCAGTATTTATTTCCATGCTTATCTCTGTACTTTTCATCTTCTCAAGAAAAAAGCATCCTGTTTTTGATAAGTCTCCAGTAATGCAGTAGAATAGTTCTGTCTGTCCCCATGTATAAGACTTGAAATTCACACATAAAATAGAATTTTCTGATAGACACAAGTATTACTTTACAGTTTATGATCTGTCATGATAAAAGTTTTAATCTATGCAGAAAAACCACTGTGTGACTTTCAGAAGAGGCATTCCATTTGTTTTATTCTCAGAGGCGCTTCCTTACTTCCTGTAGTTCCTCTGACTTCAATTGGTCAGTTACGATACCATTTACCTTAATTTCACCTTATAAATATACCCTACAGTAATTCATAGTTAATTAGTTTAAGTTTGAAACGTAAGGTGTCTCTTAAATCTTTCCCAGATTGCCCCTTAAGTCAACAGGTAACATGAGTTTCTTAGTTTGCCATTAAATCCAGTTATGTGAAAATAAATTTTAATTTTTCTCTTAATGTAACTAGCAATGAAGTATCACTTTCTCATGGTAAGTGGTACAAAGGACATGCATTTTTGCCCACGTCTATTAGCAGTCTTTGATAGCCAATGCTCACCAACTTGATGTTGTTAAATAACTATTGGGTACTGTAGCAGTACGTCAGTATGACTGCAGTAATGTTCATCAGTTAATTCAGTGCAGGATATCTGGGGGGATGTCTTCGAGTATGACAAATTGACAAAGCTTCATACTTACCTGTGCTCTAGGTTGAAGCTTACTGCCTCTGGACCATGCCCGAAGAGTGGTTCTAGTATGTGACACCCTCTCTCTTCTTTCTAACTTGCATCTCCTGTGAAACCAGCTGATAAGACTGTGCTTTTTTCATGCTTATCCATGCTCTTACCCATTCTATCAATTTGGTTTCATAACCTCATCTTGAAAAGACAACCTTCCAGCCATCTTTCAGTTTTCTTCAATCTGTGTATCCTGACTTGAAAACTTCTAAAATGTGCTTTCTGTCACCAAAAAAAAAAAGTTTTCTGTCACAGACTGGGGCTTCTGGGTACACCCGAACAAGCTGTGATGCACCCACATCAGCTCTGCATTAAGTGACATCAGTGGACAGAAGCACTCCTCCGGTATGGCTGCAGCCCCAGTGTGTATGTGGTGCAAGTTTGGGCCTGCTGAAAGCTGCTGCACACCTGGGGAATTCTCAGGGAGAGCTGCAGCAGCTCCAGGCTCCGTACCAGCTTGCCACTGCAAGGGGCTGGAGCAGCGACCCTCTGAAGGCAGCACTGATGCTGCTGACCACAGTGAGCAGCACTATGGAGTTGAGGTCAAAGGATGATGTCTCACTTGAGAGCTTCTGTGCATTGTGCAGTTCTGTTTTAAATACAGTTGGGTTTACAGTGTCTGCTAATCCTATTGCCCGCACATTTCAGTGCTCAGAAAAGATGGATGTGTATTGACATGGCTGCAAACTGAAGTTGGTTGTACTCTGAAGAAATCCACCTCTGTGTGCGAGAGGGCATCTCCTGGCCAACCATCACCTTTTCTGCTGGCACAGGTGCCAGTTTGTGTCAGTCATGATTTATGGGTTGAGAGGGAGGTTCCCAGTTCAGGGGACATGAGGGTGAGATCACCAACTTGGTCTACAAGACCCCCCACAAGCTGTTGGGAGAGATCATCCTGCATTCCTCCCGACCAGCAGTGTGGAGGCTGGAGCAGTTCTGGGGCTCATCACAACTCACTTAAGCTATTCGCTCCTGTTCTGCTTAGGAGGTGTTTATTGTATATTTATTTAAAGTGCTTCAGGTAGGAAAATGAATATTTACAATTAAATATATGTAAATAGAAGTGGAAAGGCTTGATTGGAAAAATATCAAGTTTCTAATACATATTACAATACTAAGACCTCCCACACACGACAAACGTTTATAGCCAGATCTAATGAATATTTCTTTCTGATTCCTATGCCAATGGAAAGCCATGGAAGTATCAAAATCTTTTTGTTTGCATCTCGATCCTTTACAGAACTGGAAGAATATTTTATTTGATTTGGCTCTAGTTTATTCTGTGCAATGTTCTGCCTCCAACTGATAGAGTAAATGTTTATTGGGCTGGCCAAGCTGACGTTACGCTGTATCTTTTAACTTTTTGTGTGACTATGCAATGTACACAGAGCAGGTGATCCTTGTGAACGTCAAACATTAAAAGAGAAAGTATTAAACCATTTTTCAAAGGGTCCTTCTTTTCCAACTGCAGTGATCCAACCAGGCTGTGATTTTCTAGTGAATACTAAGTTCCAATTCCAGTTTTTCTTAAACCATTATTTTCTGCAAATCTATTTCCTGCCTTGCGAATTCTATCTCTCCCACTGTGCTCTGTCTCTGCCCTCCCCTCTTCCCCTCTCTCATACATATGATTTTGAGTGTAATGGATGTCATTTCTCTCTAGCTCTCCATCTGTTCCCACGATCAACACTCACAGTCCAGCCCCTACTTTACATCTACTATGTGTATTCTCTTTATCCTTGGCCTGTTTTGATTTCGCGCTTTTCCTGTCTCTCCTTTGCCCTCTCTACCATCTCTTTAGTCTCCCTAGCCATCAGAGACCTGAGGGTGTGGTTTGACAGCACAGCTAATTTGGCCTAACTGTTAGCTGTCAAAAAAAAACAGTGTCCCTCTTCCCCTGGCTACACCGTGCTCTTGCTTCCTTGGAACTACACTGGCTGGTATAAAATTCAGCCTTTAGCAGCAGTCAAGGTAAAAACAGCTTAGTTCTCCGTGGTTTTAGTTCACCAAACCAGGTCATCAGGCTTTGATGAGTGCTGGCACTGCTGGGGATGGGGTAGAAAAGGCACATTTAAGAGAGGCCAGTTCATCTTTAGGAGGGTGCCTGCAAAGTCGGTCAGTCTTTTGCAAACTGTCAGCCTTGTAATTCCTCGGTCTCTCACTTTCGTACGTTTTCTGAATGCTAAGATTTGGACTGTCCCTGCCCTCAACAGCTGTCTCCCAACAGGATTGTGTCATTAGGGGCAGCGGTGTTCAGCAAAAGGAAAACTCTTTGGCTGCTTTAAAGTATTCTAAATTGAACATGGTTAGTTGTGCTATTGCAGCCTTTAAAAAGGAGTCAGGGGGCATCACTAGCAGTCTCCAGTTTACAAAAGTATTTTTGAGGGGAGAAAAACCGTGAAAACAGCCACGACTTGAGTGGGTGCCAATTTTTTCAACAGATGAGAGCACTGTGGTAGAAGGCAACCAAGGAGGTCACACGGCTTTTCACAAGGTCTGCCTCTGGGTAGGGAGAGACTTAATCCAAACATCTGCAACCGAAAGAGCAAAGGTTTCCAGCAGTGGGTACTCTGGAAAGCTGCTTTTATCTATCAGCTTGTTAATCTGCTGAGATGACTGACTTTGGAAGGCTTTGGTAGGATGGCGAGGATCTGTCTCACCTTGTGGTCAACTGCTGGTGAATTTGCCCAGGCTGGTGAGTTTGGCTTTTTGATGCTGCTGCAACAACAACCCCCCCAAAAAATGGATTAATGGAAATCCAGAACCAGCAATCTCTGGGATCTTCTTTAACATAGTGGTTACAGCTGAAAGACTTGATGTGCACCTTGTTAGAGTGGATACTTTTTTTTGCTTAGTTTCTCACCCTTCCAGCCTCTTTTAAAACAGTGGCATTATTTTCAAATCAAATTTTATAAAATGAACACTGGAGTTGTTAAGAAGAGATCAAAATTTACATAAGACTACTATTTAACCTATTACCTATGAAAATTTACTTCAGGCTGAAACATGTTTTCCAAAGTTTACAGCATACAAAACAAATGTTTTTTAAAAATTTCTTAACTTAGGAGTACCTTAAATTGTGTTTTCTAAAAAGGGGAAAAAAAACCCTTGGAATCTTACCAATTTAATTTGCATTTTGGCTCTGATGTAACTCAAAATAGATTAGATTAAAAAAGGAAATTTGGCAAGTGATTACTCAATTACATGATTTTACTGCTTTGGTATTTTGAAAATAAAAATGAACAGATCTGTTTTACTTTGAAAAGAGCTTGGTGCACGTGTCCTGTAACCACTTTTCAGAAACGATATGGAAGGTTCCCTATGCTGCATATGGCAATGCTCAGATACATATTCCCGTGACAGACTATAGAGGATCGAGTTGGATCAGGGATATTACTGCCTACATTCAGATAGTACTGTTTCAAAGCAAGGCAGGGTAATGAGTTTGGTGTGTAAAACACAGGAAGTTCCCAGTGACAGGGCTGCATTGTGCCTTTTTCATAGAAAGGAACTAAAATTCCTTGGAGCTAGTGCTGAGCCAGGAAACAGTGGAATTTGCAGAAGGGCTACAATTTATATGAGATACGTATTTTGCAAGATTTCCTTTCATCATCTAGAGCTATGGGTATTTGAACTTCTCTCTGCCTTCCTTGTTACCGTTCATTCCCATG
Organism: Campylorhamphus procurvoides; assembly: GCA_013396655.1. Taxonomy (NCBI): domain Eukaryota; kingdom Metazoa; phylum Chordata; class Aves; order Passeriformes; family Dendrocolaptidae; genus Campylorhamphus; species Campylorhamphus procurvoides. Next base: position 1,316,836 of record WBMV01004981.1, read on the forward strand.
CATGTCTCCAGTGCTTCTCTGATAGCTGCTCATCTCTAGTCTTCATATCAAGGGAAGGAATCCTCTGCTGACTCCTGGAAGACCAAGCAAGTGGTGACAAACTCCCTAGAGTAACAAAGCATTGATCCTCCACGTGGTAAGGTATGGGGTAGTACTCTGCCTTAACCTTGGTATCATCAGGGTTATCTGTTATTCCCCTCACCCTGTTTTCATTAGCAAAGTGGTAGGAGGAGATGGAGCATCTGTCCCTCTGTCACTGGTGTGTCCCCTTGGGACCCCTAAGGCTATTTGTGGCTTTTGGTTCTCAGATAAATAAAACAGTTTTGCAAATACATGTTTGATACCATGATCTGGTCATTTGCCCATCCTGCTCTATAGACCTGGTTTGGTTCTTGAAAGCTCCTCCACACCCACGTGTGCAGCTGTTTCTTCAGAACAAAGCATCACAATATGTGTCTGTTCCTCCAGCACAAAGCCAGCTTGTATGGTGAGGGGGGGAGAGGGGGAACTGACCAAAATAAAAACAACTTCAGATGACAGAAAACCTACTTAGTGCCATCCCTCCCCTGGCAAACTGTAGCTCTTCCGGTTAATTTTAATGGGTATTAAGACCTTCAGAACATTAACCTTGGTGTAGTAAAGATAGTGCAGACCCAAAGTCCTGACACACAAAGAGCAGAATTTGCTGGAGAGTTGTTAGAAATTAATAAATTCCTTTTGAAAGAGTGATGTGGAATGGAGGTGATGGGCTACAGGATTTTACTTGACTATTGAGCCTGTGGACCTTCAGATCCCTGTCTGAAGAGGGATCATTATTTAGATGTCCCTCACAAAATGGGTGTTGCAGAGGGACAAGTGTTCTGCTACTGCAGCAGGAAGAGCCTGCTTTTATCTGCTTCAACATATCCTAAGGTAAGACTTGGTTTTCCCCTCTACAGCTTTGTTTTGTCCTGCTGCCTCTTAAAAGTAACCGAGTTTGACTACTACATGGCTAATATTTGACAGGCCTGTTTCTGAGAAGTCAGTGAGACAGATCTTTGCTGTCCAAAATAAAGTGTTTCTCAAGACTCTGAGGGAAATGTCTTCACTTTTATCCTGTTTAAATGTGAAGAAATGGCCTTCAGGAACCTCCACGGCCAGGCCATTGTCACCGATGGCATCAGTGCATGAGGTTCATATTGCTTCTGCTCAAGAAGAACTAAATATCTTTGATTGTTCCCTCCTTCCTACCTTTGTGGGGACAAATGATGAGCTCAGACCCTGGTCTCCATCCCTCCAACGCAGCAACCTGTGCTAGCAGTCTGTCAATGGCCTGAGTCATCCCAGGACTGATAATGGACAAAGTGCAAGCCTTTACTCAGTGACAGGAGAGGAGCTGACAGCTGCCACTGGCCCAAAGTAGCCATCAGCCCAAAACATTTCTGCAAGGGGAGGATAGCCATGCACTCGCCAGAAGAGTTGACCAACTTCACACAAAACAAAACAAAAACAACAACCAAAAGCAAACCAAGTTTTCTACCACTGAGTTTGAGACGTAGACAAGTGAGTTTCAAGTTTTAATCTCTGAGGTCTGTTACTAGAGACCAAAATGTGTGGTGAGGTGTGTGTGGGTGTGTCAGTGTGTGTGTACAGATGTCATTATTGTAATGGACTTAGTTACATCATGTTTCTGTGTTGGGGGAAGCAGCAAATCTAGGGCTTCTGTTCTGGAGATCAAAATAGGATGACAGAACCAGGGCAGGGAGAAATCACTTCCCGGTGAGCATATCCTGGTGGAATCACTGCAATTCATGTATTATTCAAAGTCTAGATTTCGTGGCCAAGTCTTGAATTAACCTCGAAGTTATCTGAAAGGTCTCTTCTTGCCTGTCGAGTATGCAGCTTCCCCAAGCAAGCGCCCTCGCTCCTTACACACCTGACCCCCAGTCACGGCTCTCCGTGTGCCAGGGGGAAGGAAGTGCAAGCAGCGTCGTGGCTGAAGATCCGGCTTAGAAGTTTATCCCGGTTAATCCCACGAGAAGCGCGACTGTGGCGTTCGGGTCGGCATCTGCGGGGCAGCTCCCCCGCGTGTGGAAGCCCCTGTGCTGGGGAAGGCGGCTCCGGGCGGGGTCCCCGGGGCTCTGCGGTCCCTCCGGGAGCGCGGGGGGGCGGCCGAGCCGAACCGGGCCGGGCCGGCGCCGCCAGGGGGGGCCCTCGGTCCGCTCCGTGCTCCGCATCCCGAGGGGATGGATGCGGGACGCGGCGCCGGCGGGCCGGGAGAGCAGCCGCCTCGGCAACTCGCGCCTTCCCTTTGCGGGGTTAGGCCGGTCTGTGCCTCTCCTTTTCCTTTTCTTTATTATTTTAATACACCTGACCCGTTATTTCACACGCTTGGGAAAACCCTGAGCGCGGCCGGCACCGAGTCCCAGCGAGTGAGGAGGAAAAGGAAGGGAGGGAAGAAGTTTAGGAAGAAAAGTGCTAAATAAAAAAGCAAAAACAACAAAAAAAAAACTCCCACAAACAAACCAACAAAACCAAACAACAAACAAACAAACCGAGCCTTTAGAAAAATCTTGAATGTCTAAACGTGTGTGGGGGTGTGTGTTTCCTTCCTGTCAAAGCAGGATGTCAAATACTGTCCTTTCCCCCTCTTTTTTAAAGCAAGCTGAAAGGAAAATTCTTCACAGAATCTTAAAGAACTTTTTGACACAAGAGCTGCAAAATCTATTTTCTAAACAAAGATTTATACATATTTATACGAGCTTAATCCAGATTTTTTTTTAATAAATCATTCTCAGAACTGCAGAGGTAAACTATATGTAAATACCTCAAGTAATAGGCTTGTAGTGCAAATCACATCATTTTATCTTCAATTTTGCATTCGTTTTTCTGGCTTAAAGGTGCATCAGAGATATGCATTTTAGCATATTCAGAACACGGGGCGTGAAATTAAATGTTTGACAGAGTGAGAAAAATATACAGACTTTGGAGATGCCTTAAAAATAGTAATTTATGCAGATCTAGAGGAGTGAAATCATTTGCAATGGAGTGACCCTCTCTCCAGGAATTTTTTGCTCAGTGTTCTTCTCTAATCTCCTGCTGTATCTTCATTTTTCATTGAACTAGCCAGTTTTCTGCGAAGCAGTCTTGTAGATAAGGGAAGTGCTAAAAGAAGAAGAAAGAAGAAGCTCAGTGGGTCCGTTTCCATTGCACTTTTACCCAAGGCAATGGGCAGAATTTAACGGATTCCTTCCAACATATGTTTTTGCCAGATAAGTAAACAGTGTGTGTCGGAAATGAAAAAGCATTTGCAATTTAATGACATTACAGCTCTCAGCTTAGGCTGGCGTGCTGCGAGGCGAAAAGCAGAAAGAGAGAGGAGAGTAGAAAGAGAAAAAGAACAAAGTTCATCTTCCCTTTTGTGCATTTTTATCAAGGAAAATATTACTTCTTTCCCCCTCTTGTTCTCTTTTCTTTTTCTCTTTGCTTTTTTGTCTCACTCATCTACATTTTTTTCTTTTCTCTCCTTTTGTCTCCTCTGTTCACTTTTACCTTTTTCTTCCACTGCCACCGACTCGTTTCCTTTCACCACCACCCCCTTCCATTGTGTCTCCTTATTCATCTATTTGGCCCATTCAGTTTTTACCTATAAGGAGCTGTTTATCCAACAATGTATCTTTTTTTTTTTTCCGCCGTGTTGTACTCCCGGCGCTACAGCTCACAGTCAACAGGATTGTTGGAGGGATTATAACGTTTCATTTCAAAGCGCGACAAATCTGCTCGCCTTCCCTCCGTCCCTGCTCTCCCTCGCAGATGCGCGGCACCCTCGGGGCCGGCATGGCCCCCACATCGCCCCCCACCAAACCCTCTCAGGGCCGCCCCGTCGGGGCCGTCCCGCTCCGCAGCGGGAGCAGCAGGAGCCCCCGGGGAGGGGCCGGGGGGGCCGGGCAGGGCACAGGGACCCTCTGCTCCCGCCGCCGCCGCCGGACGCGCCTGCATCTCGTCCCCCCCGTTTTCCCCAGCCATCAGGTGAGCGCTGCAAAGTCGCAGGCTCCCACCCCAGGCTTTCCCTGGAGCTCGGGTGTAATTGAAAAATACCTCCAGTCAGTGGCAAGTCCTATCTTATAGGCACATATCTGAAACGATGTATAAAGGGAAAAAAAAAAGAAAAAAGAAAAAAAAAGAAAAAAAGACCTTGTCTAAAGATCCGTGCATGAGTTGGTGTGGGTTTGGTGGGTTTTTTCTTTTCTTTTTTCCATTTTTTTTTTTACCATGAAATTACATCTTTCACATCTCCCAGATCCGGTACTTGGTAAGTAAAAAGGGAAATCTGTTTGGACATAAGGAGGTAAAGTAGCTAGAGGTGGTAATTTAATCAACCGAGGATATATTTCAATGTTTTCTCTGGTCTTCTAGGCATTAGCACTTTAAATTCATTATGTCTGTTTGACAGATATATGCAGCCTTAAGGATCTAAAAATGAAATCCAAGAAGTATAGCCTGCTAGAGGACATATATTGAAGTTAAGAGATTAAAACGGTCTAACCATTGCAAACAGAATGGAACATCTCGCATTTCTCATTCCTTATAAGCATGACTATTTTGCAGATGTTAAATACGGTCTGCTCTAATTATGAAGGAGGGGAGGGGGGACCCGCTCAAGAGCCGAGGCTTTCTAACTTTTACACTGATGAAGTGGATATTAGAAAGACAATATTAGCTCCTGTACCGTCTCGGGCTCGGGAAGTTTTACATGGGGGATTTTCCCTATCAACAATTTAATAAGGAGGGTGCAGCAGCAGCCTCTCTTACATGCTTTAAAGACTCAAGAATCGTGCATGAATTTCCTATAAGGCAAATAACAAAAGAGCCAAATGAGAAGAGCGGGTCTTTTTTCTGTCTAACTGGGACACTGAGGACTCTGTGTCATTACAGTAATTTAGCAATGTTAATGATCTGTAATATTAATACATCACACTTGAAAATGGGGAAGAGTTGTCATAATTAAATGCATTAAGCCACAATTAAAAAGTCATCTAAGCAGTTGTAAAGATACCAGTGACGATAAGGCTGTTCATTACACTGCGAACCCCTCTGCCCATGGAAGCCCTCGCTGGCAGGGCTGGTGCCGCAGCAGCCGCGCAGGGAGGCGGTGGGGCGCGCAGCTTGCGCGGCCTCATCCTCCTACGGGGGCGGGGGGCGAGGGGGCTGTACCAGGGAGCCCTCTGGCCGATCTGCCCTGGTTCTGCCAGGAGGGGCGAGGCGGAAGGGGGACACCACAACACTCTCGCCCCAGACACTCGTGTCCGCATAAGCCGGCCACCTTTTCAAACCATGTCCCCAGCCGCACCGAAACGCACGTTTCGGCTGGGAAGCACAAGCCGGGACGGAGGCTGCCCCTCACCCGGTGGCTGAGAGTCCCTGCCGTCCCCTCGCACACTGCCGCGGACACGCAGGGCCGGGCAGACACACAACACAGGGGCAGCGGCCGTCGGGGCAGCTGCTGGTCGGGCCCCGGGGGCACACGGTACCCAAACCCTTCATCCTGCACCCGCAGCATCTCCCCACATCTGCCGGCAAGGGTTGAATCCCTGAGCTGTGGGACTGAGCTCTGAACAGTGGGACTGAGTACTCCATCCGTGGGGCTGAGTCCTCAGCCCACAGGGCTGTTTCTGCTCATGTTCTGCCGCACACAGTCAGCTTCCCAGGGAGTCAACTTGCTGCTGGTAGTGCGTGAAACCATGTGGACATTTGCGGTTGAGGCGTGAGCAGACACACAGTCTGATAGTGTGGGCTGTAAGGACTGACCCTTGTGCTGCCCAGTAGCTGCCAGTCATCGCATGGGGGCAAGAGTTCCACACGTTCCCTCCTGTAACTCATGAAAATCTCAACACCAACTTAGTTCTGTTAAAATGATCCAGCTTTCAAACAATCCATTAAAAAAAAAATAATCACATTCAACCACATCACTGCTGATAGAGTGTTTCTTTTTCCATCTCTGGAAGATTTTTCATCTCATGAACACACGCTGTGATTTTCAGGATGGTTTAATAATGGAGAAAAAGGTTACATTAGCAGGCAGTGTGCTTATATAGGACTCTCGGGTGATCCCCTCCTGAAACCGGTTTTTCTCTTTGGCCAAATTCAGGAAAATCTGGCTGAGGGAAGATGGTCTCACAGCCTTTTATTATGGAAATAAAAAACTCCAGTCTGGTGATTCCAAAGGAAAAGATTCTAACACAAGCTCAATCCTATGAATCAGACAGAGATGAGCCTTCCAACCCATGGAAAATTTTCAGACAGATCTTGAACATAATTCCTAAAATTAGGCCTGTTTCCAGCCATAATCCCCAACTCCATGTAAACACAGGCTTGCCTAGCCCGGAACTGCCTGGGAAGCTACAACACATGGACATTGTCACCTTTATGGAGTCCTGAGAGGAATGCTGTGCTTTGCAGCTTCTTATGCCTTTCCCTCTCCTGTTGATACCAATAATGAATGTGATTGTTAAAAATAAGAGGGAACAGAAGTAATGACGAATGGATAGGAGTGAAGAATATCAAATAAAAGTAACACAATTTGCTCAATCTTCAGATAGGACATTTCAATACTGTCCACAATCTTGTATTTTTTGTATTACTGTTATATTCAAATATACCCTAGAAATACACAAGATTAATATCTTGGTTGGATATTACTATTTACACCAATATACTGATGAAAATAATTTACATATGCAATTATTTACATATGTTTCCAACTTTCATATAGAGTGAGTGTGATTCTTCTGTGGCCCTTGCCTTCCATGGGCATATCGCTTCTTTGAATGACATGATGATGAGAAAGTCTTCATTTGGATTTGTAAAAAATCTACAGGTAGAAAACAGATTCATCTTGCAGACAAACCAGGGAGAGCAGATAAAATGACAATGTCAAACTGATAGAATATTTGCTTATGATGGAATTCTTAAATGGTTGAAGGCAACTTTATCTGCCCTTCTCCTCCTGTGTCGACTGATGCTATATGTCCAAATTATATGATAGGGTCACAGCAGTGTGACTACATGGCCTCCCATTCAGATCAGAGATGGATTCATTTCTTTTGTGTATTGGTCCACCAGAAAAATCTCATGCATCCTCAGCTTTTTGTGCAACCACTTTCTTGAGTTTGCTTAAAGCCCATGTTTGATTCCAGCTGGATGCAAAATAACCTTGGATTTGAGCTCATGCTTACATCCATAGTCAGAGTTCCTTGACACCACTCAAATCTTAAGTTGGGAAGGGGCTGTTACACTTGGAAATGAGAATGGGTCTTTCATGGTTTGTAGCCAACACTGCACCTCAGAACTATATTTGTAATCCATTTACCCAAACATGCCACAAGCATGTTTCATAAAGTATCTTAATACAGAAGATGAATACTCCACAGATCTTCTGTGGTATCCTGAAGAAGACTTTTGCCCAGTGTGAAATTCTGGGAGATATCTCTGGTGGACCTTTCCTGGAATTCAGCCCTGAAAATATTGACCTGAACCCAGATTCCCTATAAATGATCTTTATGATCAACCCCACTGCCTGCTGCAGGGCTGGGATTCAAAGCCCAAGCTCTAGTCATGTCTTGGGTCCATTTGGGCACTGGAAATGTCTTACAGCCACATGTTTTGGGAGCTTCCACAGGTGCCTGGTGATAGTGTCTTGAAAAAGATCCATGAAAGAACAACAGTTACCTCATCAGCTGCAAGATGCAAGGCATGTATTTTGTTTGGAAACATTACATTTTGGTGTTCTAAAAGAAATTAATTTCTCTGAAAATGTCCAAGCTGTGGAGAGATTTTTCACTGAAATGAAAGCTATTTATAAATATATATAAAACAAACCATGTGCATGCTTGAATCTATGTTTAAGTTTTGACAAATGAAAACTGTGCTCTTTAACTGGCTCTATTGTGCATGCAACCTGAGATGCATTCCTGGCACTAGAGAGTGAACAAATCTGGTGTGTGATACAAGACCACATGCAAATAGGATGAGGAAATAATCACTTGTATCAGAATAAACAACCATACTTCTCATCGACTGCTGTGATTTTGTTGAGTGTTTTGCTGGTGCAATTGGGGAAGTCAACTTTAAGGAGAGATTAGGAGTAGTAGGCTATACAGTTAAATCCCATAGGATGCTTCTTACACCCAGAACTGAGCAAAACTGTAGGTGCATGAGAGGGAAGCTGAATCAATGACCCATGAGGATGTTATCAAAAGAACCAGAAAGGCAGAAGCACCTAAAGCAATACTGTAGTTAAGGAATAAGATTGGCTAAGACGCACAGTTGTCAAATGCTAGCACAACAATTGTGTTGAAACTGTTTACAGCGGTGTGAAGAAAAGGGGTGCAGAGAAGAAAAGCATAGGAGTAGGTGATCACATGGGTCAAGGAGACCTGTGCGCTCTTATACAAGGGTAGAGGGAAGATGGACAAATCATATTTGCCAACGGACCTTATATCAATCTAAATTATGTAAGACTTGACTGGGGTTTGGTTTGAAGGACAGTAAGGGAAGGTCAAGGCTCGGATATGTTTGCAATATTAAACAAGGGATGACAATGGAAGAAAATACTCAAAGCCTGAGAAACTAGGAGTTCATTCTCAGCTATGCTGCATTAATGCTGGTTAAAAGCCATAAAGATAAGATATTTCGAAAACACCTACAAGGAGAGAATCTGAGTGCAGAGTGATATTCTGTGTTGTTGCAGTGAAGGTAATAGACAAAGCCATCTTCTCTAGGGTCACCAGGGAAAGGATAGGTAAGGGAAAGAGGGTGAAAGAGGCAAATCCCTGGGACTTAGCTAAAAGTATCAGCGGCTTGATGGAGTTGTTGCATCACTAGATGAAATAGATCTGAAAAAGGCAGTGTCAGAAAAAAAAATCCTGAAAGAGATAAAGGCTTAAGAATGTGGCAGCAGGAGTCAGAGGCAGCTGAGAGTTTGAAGAGGATGAAAACAAATCATGGGGCAGAACTTGAAAGAGCTGGATGGAAATCCTTCAGAGAGCAAGCACAGGTGTCATGTTCTAGGGAGGAGGTTGATTGGAATATCTTCTGCCATCAACAGGAGGTATTTAGCAAGGTGGGATATTGGCTCATCTAGCAGCTGTAACTAGTACTAGTTTACTACTAGATGTTGAGCTCTATCAGAGTTTTGTGGTGTGCTTCAAGGCGACAGGTGTGTTTGTTAGAAGTGTAGTAATACCTGACTAAGGCAGACTTGCTCTGAGATTATCATTACTTCTCCACAGCTAATCATAAACAAATACTTCAGTAGGTGAATTAACTCACCTTCTAGAAAGGTAGCACAAGAGAGAATTAATGTTTTCATTTGAAACTCATTTTTTTTTGAGTTTTGGAGACTGATAAAAATGTCATCAGTCATGTGGAAGCAATACCTACAAAAACAGTGCCTCATAAAAGGTACCCTTTCCCTAAAACCTTGCAATCTTATACGTGCATCCTTCAAAAGTGAGAGATCTTTTTCTTCCGTATAAGCTAGAGGTGAGCTATTCTGCTCATTTAGAGGTAACTTGCCTTGAGTTAATGTAATAGAAATTGTTACTGAGGACTTTACAGCAAAAAATGAGGGAAGAGGAAAGTTAATATGTCTTCAGCAATTGTTTTGATTAGTAATCTTTTAATAACTTGTCCTAGTTGTTCATCAAGGAGCCAAGTTTGTCATTAGCTCATGTCAGAAAAAGACCATTCTCAAGAATACTTAGGAGATGTAAATGAAAGACTAAATTTTCATTTAATCCAGTACCTTCTTCAACATTTCACTTTAAAAAGCAGTAAGGAACTTTCACATGAATGTTTAAAAAAGTTCCTAAAAGTGATCCAGGTGCAACTTCAAGAAGAAGCATGTTTTCATCAGGATTTATGGCCCTCTGAAGAGTTTGGAGCCCAGAAACAAATTAATTTATTGCAAAGCATCATTAAAAAAAAAAAAAAAAGAAGTTGGGTCCTAGTGAAATCTGTGGTAGAGATGTCATTTTTCTTAGTGTAGTCTGGATTTCCTCTAGTGTCTATAATCTGTGCCCAATGTAAACCTGATGCAGTTGCTTTCTGATTACTTCTACATTTGTGTCTTTTTCTATTTAAATTGCTGAGGTTATGTTCAAAATACAGTAAAATAACAAAATTAACACTGCTTATTTTTAACAAAATGTTATGGATGTGACAATATATTTTGATTTGTGCAGATATATATGAATGGGCATTGTTTACACAAAATGTTGTGGTCAATATTGGCCAGCAATACTGGTTCCTGAACTATTTGAATGTTGGCTTGCTAATTGTTAAATTATGCTGATGATGAGATGCAGGAGCAAGTATTATTTATAGTGTATGCAGAATATTCAGGCCATAAAAACAAATTTCAAACATACCTTTATTCTTCAGTAATTACAGTAACAAGGTCAAGAAAGGATGGTCAAGAAATAACCATAGCCCAACCACCAGCTGGACTTGGGCAATTAACAGGAGGTTTTAATGAAACGTCATAGCCCAGTGATACTAAAGAATGTGCATTCAAGCATTCAGCAGTACATGAAAGGCAGAGGCCAAAGCTGTCGATGGAGTCCCACGGGACTGACCATGCACTTGCACAAGCCATGCTGGATGCCCACACCAGGATTTGCAAAAGAGACACGTGAAAAACATGCCTCTAATGTCCATCTCCCTTAGCTGTCCCTAGGCTGTAGCAAGGCAGCTCTTTGCAGCTGAGTATCAGAGCCTGAAATCACTTGTTTGACCCAGATCTGATGTTTCCACTGGAGTTCTGCACGTCTGTATTTTAACCCATAACTAACAAATAAGAGATATGGAAGTAAAGCAACTGCAGAGCAGAAACCCTGCAGCAGGAATGCTTTAAATTAACTTTTCTTCATCTTTAAGCTTTTCCATCTTCTGTCACTAGATCACACCTTTCAGCCCACCAAGTGTCAGGTGAGAAGAAAGCCCTCACCACCACCCTATGGACAGGTGGGGCAGACCAGCAGCAGGAGCTGGAAATTCTCCCTAGACAGGCATGGCCAAGAACTGGAGACTCATGTACTGGGTGACAGCCAAGCAGACGCAAAGGCAAGGAGCACACAGGACATGGGATAAACCTGGGGTTTGTCTGATTTGGGGTCCCGGTATTTGCAGGCAGGCGAGAGGTTGATGGTGCAGTGATCAGGTCTGTGAGGAATCCCAGCAGGCCCAAGCAGCCGTGGCAGTTGTGCCACAGCAGGGTTTTCCTGACCCAATCCCATGGTTTTAGGATGCCAGACTTTAGTTATTAAAATCTTCAACAAGTTCTGAGGGAGGAAGTACACTGGTGTGTGTGTTTGTGTGTCCCACACAAGACTAGGTTTGGGGTTTGGGGTTTTTTTTATTTCTGAGAATAATAAATCAAGCCCATCTGGGTTGCAGACCCCGAAGGAGTGGGGGGTCGTTGCTTGTAGCTCGGGGCAGTGCGGCACCCCTGATGCAGCGGGGGGTGGATTGCAAAGCACCGCGAAGGTGGGACCCCACGGTGCTGAATGCACCCCGGGGACCCTTAGCTGACTCCACAGCGGTCAGCAAAGACCCACGAGGCAAAGACCTACAGATCTCAGTCCTCCGCGTCCCCCGACGCCCCCCGAAATTCCTGGGTCCGCAAGGTCCGTGCCCGGGGTGGCCTTCGTGGGGCCGGGGCTGGCACTGAGGCATCAGGGAGGCACGGGGGAAGCGCGGGGGGGCGCGCCGGGGCGCTGGCACAGCATCGGGCCACCTCCGGAGTGATGCCCGACCGCTGCGGGAGGCCGGGGTGTGCGGGGGTGGGTCATGCGAGGGCGAACAGCAGCGCGGAGGGTGACACGGGAGACATACGCGTACTCGAGCTGCTGCAGCGAGGGCAGCTGCTCTGCCACAGCCGCAGGAACCTCAAGGTGTGGTGTGGGGGGTTCGGCTGCAAACCCACCCGGTACGGGAGAGCGGCCCGCAGCCGCCGCCCCGGCTGCCCGCGGGGGATGCGCCCGGCCGTGCTGTGCTGTGCCGCGGGGCTATTTCACCTGTCCCGGAGCAAACGACGCCGCGAACTGCGGCCAGAAGCAGCGGTCCGGTCGCCAGCCCGTGCCCAGCCCCGGCGGGGCGGGCGGCCGCGGGGGAGCCCGCCTCCCCTCGGGACGCGGGGCACGGCGGGGATGCGGAGGGCGCACGGGGGAGGGGGGGAGGATGCGGACGGATATGTTTGTATCCCAGCCCTACTCCTCTGCTCGCCCCAAACTGTGGCATGGGATTGTGTGGGATTTCCTCAGCAGGTGCGAAACGAACGGCCAGGGAGGAATAACTCCCTCCTGGTGATGGAGACTTTTCCCAAGGTTATCCCGCTGAGAATTGTCAGCGCCTCCTCATGCTGAAATGTTTGAAACGTAGGAAGAAACAGGGTCTGAGCTAACGATTAACTCCAGAAGTATGTTGAAAATGCAGTGTCACTTGTCTTAAGAAGGGCTTGGTTTTGTCTGCGGTGCTAATTGATTTCTGTTCAGGCTGATCCCTCTTAAAACATGAACAGATTTAATGGTTCTTACTCCCGAGCTCTACGCCATAGAGATAATTTCGGTTATTAGGACGCATTAATAAACACTTAATAGACAACCTTTTTTTTTTTCTTTTTTTCCCCCGAGAGATAAGTTCTTCATCAGTCCAAAATAAATGAACAGCCTCTACCGAAGGTGTCCTGCACTAGGGATCAGCAGTTACTGCCCACGCGTGTCAAAAATACCCCACAGCTAAGGAAGTGGAGGTGGCTTGTCCCATAGAGCCCAGGGAAGTCCTTCTGCGGCATCGCACGGAGTAAAGAAGGACTCTAGCATCTAAACAAAGGGCCAGTGACTAATTCAGTCTCTGACTCCGTCGATGAGAAAACAGCTCCCAACAAGTGCATCGAGCCCGGCTTCAGCCCCTGAGCAAAAGAGGGCGAGTCAAATTCCTCGAGTCAAAATCTGTGATGTGCTAGAAAGCCTCCTTGCTGCTAGGGCCAGGAGGATGAATTCATATTGTAGCGAGCCTGAATGAGTGCTGGGTTAGATAACTTGTCATTTTTCTGGCTCCAGCCTGCGCTCCCGCCTCCTTCCCCTCCACCCCGGGAAAAAAGCTTATAAGAATTTGCTCTAGCCTTCTTTTACTTTCTCTCTGGTAAGGTTCATATTTCATTTCTGGCAGCCAAAGAAATCTTAATAAAAAGAACGTGTAGAAGCATTTCCAGGGGAATAATTTGATCAGGAATTATTGCTGGGTTTGGAATTAGTCCTAAAACTTATTAAAAGTTGAACAATCCCAGCACATATTCTTCTCTTCCTGGGATCCTTTTCCTACGTTAATAGCCCTTTTCCCCCTGATGCTCCGCGTGGATCTCATTGATAGTTGCGGGGGTGGTGTTGTTCTACCCTCCCCGATCTTTTTGGTGGTATTTAGCGGGCTGCTGCCATTTGGACCCACGAGCAGCAGCCACCAGGTTCCTTCCCTTTTATCTCGTTATTATCAGGGCACCCAACGCTCCTGAGAGCAGGTGGGAACAGCCACTCCCGTCGGGAAGGGAGGCCCCTCCCGGGCCGGCTGCCCCCGCCGCACGCACACTCGCCCTCCCGGGGGCAGCGCTCGCCCTCAGCGGACCCGGCCCGGCCTAGCTCCTCGACCAGGACACCCCCATCCCGCACTCCGGCCGGCGCCCGGCGGCAGAAGGGAGCTGGAGGAGGGCTGCCCTGCGGCTGTTCCCTGGTGCCCGTCCTGGGGTGAGAGGAGGCTGAGGTTGGGTCCGGCTGCCGGGGCCGGAGGGCAGCGCTGTGCCACGCTGTGTATTTCACCAACGCCTTCAGGATCTCCAAGGTTCAGCTGTAAATGGCTAATTACTCTTTGTTGTATGGAGGGGAGAAAAGGGAAATGCTGGATTGGAATTGACATTCCAGCAATATATTTCCGTGAGAAGAGTTTTAAGATGTCCTCTGTGATTTCCCATAAGAAATCTGGTTATACTGGTTGATTTCAATAGGAGAATT